>BLKM01001117.1:0-23686 GCA_013340265.1 Coptotermes formosanus
ATATTGGGCACAGCACACATATTTCGCAAAGTGCTAATGTAGAAGCAGAAAAGAGTTTAATATTGAAGACAGCGTTATATGCACCATTAACAGCACGCGCAGAATAGCTGCAACACTGCGTACCCTAGAAACATGGTTTGTTTCAGGTATATATGTGCGAATACCCTGTATAAAGGAGATGATGATGATAATAATAATAATATCTCGAAAACAGCCTAAAACACGGTATGTTGGTTCATCCATCAACCAGCAACATGTGCATCAACGACAAGCGCCTAATCGTAAAGAAGTAGCTACGTATTAGGAGCCTGCACGCTGAGTTCCGCTTGCTCTTAGGCTTGTTACTACTTGGGAATATATGTTCAGCTTCACGCTCCGACTGACTGTGCCTTTCGGAGGGATGATCTATACAGTAACCCCTCGCTCAACGCGGTTCTGCCCAAGGTGACTGAAAATAATTAAGTTATGGGGGAGAGGGGGGAATTACCCAACCCCGAAAAATTTAAATGCATGCGGATATATGCGGACGGTTACCAACTAAACTACCACGAAAGCAGGCAGAATCAGCTATCCAAGCACTGTGTATTTAATGTCCAAAAATATATGAATTTTAAGCGTTTGGTGCGGAGGGGGGGCTTATTAGTGTCCGTGTGCACCTAACCTTATTTTTCACATAAGTTTTCGCAGCGCGGTTTCAGCCAAGACGCCGTGATCATCCCCCCCGTAACGTCCGCGTTCGCGAGTGACTGCTGTGTTCACTGGCTACGAAGTTTTGTGGGCGCCACAGACGGCCCGGATGACCAGATGTCGGGCATGGAACTGCAGTCATCTAGCCCGTAGCCAGTTAGTTGACCTAGTCAGCTGCTTATTTTAACTTGTTTACTCGGAATCCAGCACCAACCGTGAACTGTAGTACTGAAAATGTGCTACGACGGTAGGGCACATCCGTGGAATGGTCATCGGCATGGAGCTCAGACAAAAAACCTGCTCCAGTGGCGACTTGCCCAACTGGGCCAGCGGCTAGCTTCCTACTGCCACTGTGTCCATCTGAATTCTGAAATGAACCCCGTGGTTTGGTAAGTCACGGCTCGGTGCATAGCAGCCAGTTGACATGGTCGTTACTGTGATGGATAGACTTGGGAGGGTAAAGGTTTAGGACATTGAGGGATAATATGCAAATAGAGCAGCAAAATCAGTGACCCAAGTTCATGTAAATCACCAAAACTTTGTTACAAACAAGATGAGCTGATGAACAAAATACTACAGCTATGAACAACCGAGGTCCTGGATTCTTCCTACGGTCTGCCTAACGTTAAGGATCGAACAGGATAGTAACTGGTGTGGGATGAGGCGGAAGGGAAGACGAGTAGTCCGGCCGCCCCGGTCAGCAAAATTGGCGGAAAAGTATTTTAAATGAAAATATTTGATTTTCTAAGCTCAAACAATTTTAAACTATTGAACCAAATAAAGACTAAATCGAAAAATAACTGTAATTTTTTAAAGTTCATATTTTTAGTTACGAACAACCATTGTGGTTACTCGCCCCGGGCGCCCAAAAACCTAGCTACGCCACTGGAATACACTACTGGATTTTGGTAATAATGTTGTAGCACATAGACGGATAATGGTTCTAAGTACATCTTAATGCACAAGTTTTACAAAAACGGTACTAGCCATTCTGTAGCCTATCAACACAATTGGCTGCAGCACGATGGCACGGAGTGTCTACTTCTTAGGAGCACAATGACCTGGCTAGGGGCATTTTGTTCCAAGGCTGAAATCACGCTATAATGGGTACAGACATTACTGGTAACAAGAGCTCTGACAGTCCAACAAAGGAAATGTACGCATGGCATACTAATTGTGGGGCATGCCTTAGATTTTTTAAAAGTTATTCAAAAATTATAAGACGCACTGTAACGGCATATTGTCCATAAAATATGTATTACATTTTTCTCTACAACTTTTGCTCAAAATACGTTTCGTGCTGATAAATAAAGCATGCAGTGAGTTAATACACGCTCCTAGCCGGGTCAGTGGTATAGTGTAGGTCGCGGCTTTCCGTGTTTTGTTCCAGACTGCTTCTATTTACGGTTGAACTCGGTTATAACGTCATGCAGGGGACTGCGTCGTTACAAACGAGTGTTATTATAACCGAGCAGTGTAACATTGTGGTTGACAGTAAGGAATTAATTGGTACCACAGAATATCTGACGCTGCAGACGAGGTGTCGTATAAACCGATGTCGTTATAACCGAGTTCCACTGTATTTATTTTAATTACCTTCGCATACACTTATTATGTGACATGCAGCGAAATTACGTTTTGTACAAAGTGAACTGGATAGTTTAGTTAGAAACAAGGCTGTTAATCACTAGATGTGTGGCTTACGAATCCGTATTCAAGCTTTTATGTAAAACGCTGCTTTTGTTACGGTTCTCTTATAAAACGGAAGATGGCCTGACATATTTATGCAAGGTAAAGGTAAAGGTAAAGCTATCCCTATACAGGTCTGGACAGGTCCTTTGGCTTCCAGGAGGTTGAGGCTCCCAGACTTTCTAGACAATCTACAACTGAAGGTGGCTAGGTTGTCAGCCATACGCACCGGCCGCCTTTAACCTCAGGAGACATCCCTGATACTCATTTCTTTTAGAGGCTGAGACAATGGCCCCATCGGGAATCGAACCCACGACCTTCCAGCCTGTAGCGCAGTGCCTCAACCAACTGCGCCACCGCTTGCACCCCCCATGTTTGTTAACCTTTTAAAGCCTAGTGGTAACTTTCCATACGACCAGGTTTAACATTAAAAAATTCTACGTGGTGCCGACATTGCGTTTATGTATTTTGTACGGATCTCAGAACAAACAGCAACTTTTGCCTTATAACACATTAAGAGACTGGTTTTGATAACCGAAGTGGAGAGTGCTTACAGCGCGGTACGTACTGAGTCCTTATATAAAACAGATACGCTTCGTCTTTAAAGGGTTAATTTCACTAAATCTCACTATTTCTATTTTACGCATTTAAATACAGTTTTATGAAAAGGGGTCCGTAGGTTTCACCAGATTCTCAAAGGGGCCTATGGCACAAAAGTGGTTAAGAACCCCTGACCTAGACAAATTGACGAACACCGCAACACATCAGTTAGGGTAGCCAGCATCTGCGTCGAGATTTGAAACCAGAAACTGTCTACCTCTCCTCTGGCCAGTACTCAAGTCCACACCATATCTAAGCTGGGTCTCGAACCATGGCCTTCATTCCGATAACTTGTTACTTTACCGATATATTTACTACAACAAACTTCAGTTTCACTATTAGGTCTACACTGTCATTCTGAGTCTTGCAATGTTTCTGCAAACGTTTTCATAGAATTTCCCTGCCTTCTGTTAGTAGTCAGGTAACTTAATTTAGTATTAAAATAGAATATATTTATCCACCAACTCGTGCACAAAAATTAGAATAAGATAAACTTTTGCAAAAAACTTTAAGCACGTCCCTACATGTTTCGGTGCGCCAGCTACATCATCCTCGGCGGAACATTGAACACTAAACAAATAAAGAACATAAGCGCAGGTTAAAATTTTTAGCACATCACTTTAAGTCACCACAAAGTGAAATAATAAATAAGTTGTTGATGTGTTAGAAGTTGTTTATAGATAAAGGCGGCACTGTGAAATATTCAAGTTCAGTTGTTAAAAATGTTACGACACCGCTCACTAATACAAGATGTTGAGGCGTTGTATACATTATTGGTGCGATGAAACATTTTCAATGGTGAAAGTGTTGTGATGGAGTACAAGCATCACGTAATTCAGTTTTGGCCAGCAGTTGGCTTCGTCCTATAAATATCACAATGACAATAAAAACACTAAATCTGTATAACTACATGCCAGGCTTTCAAAATTATAGTGGATCGAGGTACGTACCAGATTGCTTGTACAAGATGTTATATATAGGTGGCAAGCTGGTTTTATTTGAGTAAGATACTCACTTTTATCTTTGTATACAGTTTTATTGCATTTATGAATGACTTGTATTATTTGTTTTTGCTTAAGATCCGTGGTATCTTTATTTAATACATGAAACTGGTTTTCTATGAGAAAAGAATTTACCTTTTGTGTGTGTGTGTGTGTGTGTGTGTGTGTGTGTGTATGCGTCTTTTTTAATAACAACAATCAATAGTCCTGCCTTTGTCAGAGTTTGCTAGTATTTAGGTTATTTTGCGTCAATTTCTGTCGTAATTTTTTACTATTTTTTACTATTTCTTTACTATTTTTCTAATTTAGTATCGTTTTGTTAGCTGACTGTACATGGTTGCACAGCACTAAGTAAGTCTCGATTGCGTCACAGAGATAACTAACGAGCACAGCGCGTGTTTCGAATCAGACTTTGCCTCAGAACACAATTTTTCTGCGTTTTGTCTATGTACAGTATTGAAGCAGTCCTTGAACTTACTATAACAGCAAATGTTATTTCAGTTCAGTTTATAACTAGTTATAGGGATTGGGAAGGAGACTGTACTGTATCCTAAGAAGCATATCGCTTCTTCCAACCCTTGTAAATTTCTTGTCCCACCCCCGTTCAACTTCTCCCCTTATTCCAGCGGGGATTATATCTCTATCCCCTGTCTTGTGTCTTCTACCAGTACCTATATATATTCAAAAACCTATTCCAATTGCAAAATTAAATTAGTTAGAAAATTAATACATAAGGACCGAAACTAAAGACAAGGAAACTAAAGTGTATTGCATAAGACTGCGTGACTATACTGACGGGATTCTCTCGTCACAACTTAGTAATATCTGGCTTTTTTACTGAAATATGTCTATCTACATTAAAATAAAGACAGGGCCGCGAACACTTCCAGATAAGTATGTATTAACATTCGTCGTAGCCATCGCTCATTTTTAGGCGCAAAGAATCAGAGCTTTTAGACTGAACAAATCCCTACAGACTTCAGTTTAACACCGTTAATTTAAGAACGTTCATGCCACTGTGTAGACATATGTACACTACATGCACCAACAATTAACCGCCTAACACAACACTTATTTATTAAAATCCACATTTAGCTGCATGTTTCGGCTACGCTAAGCCATTCTCAGGTTACGTACGACTGTATACGTAATACTACCAAAAATTAAATCTCAGTAACTGGTTTGTATATAAATCGCTATAGGGTCTAATTGTACTGAACTCCGATGATCGAAGTCCTTGCTGAGAATTTGATAGTCGTGTAGCCGGTGAAGACCAAGTTCGCATGTTATGGAACCTGAAGCTTTAATGCTGTTTCCGCATCGAGCGCTCAGCTAAATAACATCCAAGATATAGCCTGCTTCATTTAAGATCTATTGTAATATTCTAGAACCTTTGCCTCGCTCTCCTAAACTGGCTCATCTCTCCAGGTTTCCCGATCGAAATTCTTCAGACATTTATCAGAGCTGTCATGCGTGCTACATGGTCCTCCATCATCCTAACAGTGTTAACCCTTTAAAGACGAAACTTATCTCCTTTATATAAGGACTCCCTGCATACCGCTCTGTAAACAATCCCCATCTCAGTTACAAAGAACCAATCTATTAATGTTACGTAAGGCAAAAGTTGCTGTTTGTTCTGAGATCCGTAGAAAAAACGTAAACGCAATGTGGGCACCACGTAGAATATTTTAATGTTAAACCTAGTGGTACGTAAATTAACCGCTAGGCTTTAAAAGGTTAACTGAAGAGTGCAATTTATGACACTCCTGCCAGGCCTATGTATTTTCTACAAACATTTGTTAGGCCTACTTCGTGGGATGAATGTTGACACTCTTCCTCAGACTGGGGTATGCTAACGGCCAGGAGGAACGACAAAGCTGCGGTAGACATCGCAGTCAATGCGACAAACATTTAATTCTTTTTAAATCGTACAGAGAGCGTCGCAGAAGTTGGACCATTTGATGATGGTTCTCACACGCAAACATGAATTGCAGGGTATTTGAGAGGGGGGGGGGGGGTGTGGGGTGCGATGGTTAATTAAAGGGAGATTTAGTGCCTCATAACTGCGAGGCGGGTCGTCGGGTCACGTGATATACTGCGTGGTGGTAATGAAGGCATCCAAGCGAGGGGTATTTATTAGGCTGATAGCTGCTACACGCGTGACGCGATGCTCTGCTCATTTGTTCTCATATGCACAATTTTTGACTGGCCATAATGCATCACACATTCCGGACACTCAGTTCACGTCCATTTTCTTCTGATGTCCTAACAAACACCCTATATCTTAATCTACACGTTACACATTATGTTACCTGATGGTTTGCATAAAACTTTACCTCTAATATAAAGGTAAAGGTTCACCCTGTAACAGGCCCTGAGGGCCCAAGAGGGGGTGTAGAGGTATAGCTGTACCCGTTGGTGAGCCTCGGCACAAGGACGGGATGGGGTGGCTAGCTCTACGCGCCGGCCGCTTTACCCCCGGGAAAGATACCCGGTACCCACTGCACAGGAGGCGGGGTGGGACCCAGGGCCGGTCTGGACTGCTGCGAAAAATTTCGCCCCCACCGGGATTCGATCCCCGGACCGTCCAGCCCGTAGCCAGTCGCTCTACCGACTATGCTATCCCGGCCCATTGGTCTCTAATATTAAATGAGTAAAATCATGGTTTCAGAACGCTTGAAAAAAGATGTTGAGGAAATGTCTTAACCTCAGAGGAGGACGTAATGGAAGAACGGAGAGAACTACATAAAGTTGAGCTTCATAATTCATACATTCTCAGGATGATCAAAGCAAGAATGAGTTGACTGGGATTTGCAGGACACATGGAGGAAAATAGTAAATTTACATACTATTCCGGTCGGAAAACGACAATATGCGAGACCTTGGCACAGAAGGAATGGTAATGACTCTCAGCGCAATAGGATGGGAAGATGTAAACTGAATTAATCTGATTAAGTATGGGTCCAATAATGGACTTTTGTGCACATAATAATGACCGTTAGGGCTTTATAAAACATGGCTGGTAATTTAAGATAATTACCAAACTACATGTCAAACAGTTCGCCTACAATAGTCGAGTTTCGGATTGGGGCAGAGAAACTAAAGGTCAGTAACAACATTATAACATGTATGAAGCTTCAATCGTTAACCACCAGCTTAATTCTTTAAAGAAGAAAAATTAACCTAAATTATATTTAAACAGTTCTTACCGCACAGTAAACCTACTCCGTACCGGTTACAAAAACCGATTAGTTAATGTAGTGAAGAAAATTGCTCCTAATTGCTGATTGTTAGAAGGAATGTAATGTTCATAGAAACAAACTCTGCGGACAGAATGTCGAATTTCAAATGTTAAACCCGGCGGTACACAAAGTAACTTTAAAGGGTTAAATTAAATGTTCATAATAAATGTGCATCGTTCAGTAATAGAAATTGTTTTACTAAATCGTGTACAATTTACTCTCTTGTTTGTATCAATATTTGTACCTTTGATCAAGCTTTGCAGAGTACTTCGATTGATGGGGCTGCTACTTTGCTTGAACCCATTTACCTGAGCGTCGAATTTCAGACTTTCCAGTAGCTATGCCACTGCCATCATTGCTCTCAGCTAATCGGGACACGCGATCCCTAGCCACCAATCACAAGTGGTGTCTTGAAGAAACATCAACAAGAAACACAAACAGCGATATTGACGCTTTGGAAGTCCCCTTATCGGGTCACACAAAATTGACGTTTTTAAAGCCTCCTTACCAAGTCACACAAAATTGACGTTTTGAAAGTCCCCTTACCGGGTCACACAAAATTGACGTTTTTAAAGTCTCCTTACTGGGTCACACAAAATTGACGTTTTTAAAGTCTCCTTACCGGGTCACAAAAAATTGACGTTTTGAAAGTCTCCTTACCGGGTCACACAAAATTGACGTTTTCAAAGTCTCCTTACCGGGTCACAAAAAATTGACGTTTTTAAAGTCTCCTTACCGGGTCACAAAAAATTGACGTTTTGAAAGTCTCCTTACCGGGTCACACAAAAACCAAAAACGAACACGGAAATTCGTAGGAGATCAAGGACGATAATATATAACTGAAAAGATTGCTGCACATTGGAAGGAAATATGTACCATGTAGACACAATTATGAAGGCGGATGGTCGTGAATAGTAAGGAATTATAATCTGTACAGTGAAGAGTAAAAATAAAAACCAAGGAGACGCTGGAACGACGATTTTGTACCCGGTACAGGCATTAAATTTTTGTCAAGCCTGTCCACTTATGGAAGTGACTTGCCTTAACGTTGAATGATACGAGTGCAGTTATATGTAGTGGGGGAGAACTTTCGCCTCGCTGCCACACCCAGACAGACACACTGTGACCCACTCAATGGGTATCGCGGCCAATGTCAACGGAAATAAAATTCCCGAAGCGTAAATATGGCTACTCAGCTCCAATTTCTGTCAAGGTCTAGAATGAGTGGAACATTTCATCTACGCCCCTACGCACCTATGGTATGGTATTTATGCATAGGAGTAACCTCACGTTTACAGACACAGGATACGAAGAATATATGATGAGATACAGCACCGGCAGATCTGTTCTGTTGGTTCAGTCTGTTTCATTTCTACGGAGTTGAAGCACAGTGCGGGCGGCGACATCGTGTGCACTGGTGTATCACTGATTACCACGAGGCAAGGCCCCCGGTTTAACCGCCAGAGTCTTGATTTACGACAGCAACCCGAACACAGGCAGTACAACCGAAGAAACCTTCAAAACGCGATAAAGAATTGCGTGAATCTAGTTACAAGTCATGTCCAGCTTCTTCATTGCTCAAGGAAACATCGGCCGATCTGCGAGTTTCGAGATTATCGCAATGGTGCAGCTCAGAGTCTATTATATAGGAATATGACGCCAAGGCCATGGGCGATGGATGCGAGACGTTGCAACGCAACGTGCTGTCCTCATCTACAATGGTCGCCTCTTCTTGGACGTTACGACCTAAAGATGAGGGCACGACGTTGCCTTGAAACGTCCGGCTCCAATTACCAATGGACGCGCGATGTCACATCTCAGAAGAACGAAATCCCCACCAGTAGGCCGAATGACAGAAATTCTCTAATGGCCTACAGAGATATTACAGGTTCCTTCAAATGGGACAGCAGGTTGCAGACCATAGTACAGCGTCTACCTTAAAGAACAACGCAGGAAATCGCCACACACACTGTAGATGCCCACAGAAGGATTCGAACAGCAATCCCAATGTAAATACGACCAATGAGACAGACATTACGTCACTATCAACTGTCGCAGCTTCCGCGATACGCATATCGCAGTGATTTCTTTTCGATTTACATAGCTAATTGGCCTTGATACTTATGTTATTGCGGATATGGATTTTTACGAAGCCAGTCACAATTTAGATAACACACTGCATTCAATTACAAGTAACATGTACTATAATTTCAATATTTACCATACAGTAAAATATTTTAAATAAGTATTTAAACTGCTGCATGCAAAATGCGATATCTTTCACAGACTTCATACCCTATATGGACAATAACAAGATTCTGTAATCGCTCAACTTACGCCCGAAAGTTAGTGCTTTGCAAGAAACAACGAATTCTTCTCATCACTAAGTTCCGATTCTAAAACAGAAGAGGTTACATAATACATTTTTTGTATCAGTTACCACAGTGGTGCTGCAAGGTAACTAAACACATCTTAAGAATACGCAATACATCGATTTGCAAGTTAAATGCAAAGACAGAACGGTACTTGCGTTTTTGTAGCAACAGACGGACAGACAGACGGACATGACTAAGGGCAAACAGAAAGCATGTTATTATACAAAGGGTTGTTTTATAGATGGAACTGACCGCTGCGGTGCGGGGCCTTCATCGGTCGCTGTGCAGCAACTGACGTCCGCTCTCCGCCGTACAGTAGCACGCTAACGTGGCACCGAGTACCGAAGAGCGGGCAGCGTCGTCGGTAGGCATGGACGGGTATCCAGATTCCATGAAGGGGTTCCACGTTCAGCTGGACACACTGTATTTAAGTACTGACTACAGAATTCCTGGTCCAACCTTCCAACTAAAGAGGTGTTGCGAAGTATAGTAAGTTGAACGGAATATATTTTGCAGTGGTTGCGACAGAATAAATGTTAAGAACCAATGATCTGGAGCATGAAAACTGTATAAGGGTATTATCAGAACTTGATTAATACAAACAGCTCAAAAAGTTTTAGACGAAAGCCCAAATAGCTATAGAACACATTATAGCAGCACGGATGCAATCTTTTCATAGAACCAGAGTTTGGAGAAAAGAAAAGCGAAAATCTAACAAGGTATGTATTTCATTTCCTCAGAGATGAATCAGTCAAGACTCTAACAACATATTGAGGCTTCGTAGATTATAAAGACGTATGACAGAGAGGACAAAGATGAACAAGAAAATCCTTTTCGAACGTTTGGAAATGTAACAACTGCAAACAAAAACATTTAGAAAAATATTATCACACACACATACACACACGAACATTATGACCAAACCAATTAAAATTAACACTACAATTAGCTACTTGTGCGTCATGTTGCACTTTGATCAATACTATACGTTATAGTCGAAGATGAAGCTTTATTAAGTATTACTGTTAAAATAAATACATACTACGCCTTTCGATATACGCGACGGCGCAGTTGGTTGAGGCACTGCGCTACAAACCGAAAGGCCGCAGGTTCGATTCCTGATGGTGCCAATGGAATTTTTCATTGACGTAATCCTTCCTGCCGCACTATGGCCGTGGGGTCGACTCAGCCTCTAACAGAAACGAGTACCAGGAATATTTCCTGGGGTTAAAGGCGGCCGGTGCGTAAGGCTGATAACCTTACCATCTTTATGTGCCGACTGTCTAGAAATATGGGAGCCTCAACCTCCTGGAATACTAAGGGCCTGGGATAGCTGTACGCCTTTCCTTACGCTTATATCGTGATCACGCGTGTAATAGAATTCTTACTGATGCGATGCACTTAAGTCAGATTCCTACGTACCTGTAGAAGGTTATTTAAAATTACCAAAAACTGACTCATATGCCTATACAGTACTTAAAATTCCTCTTAGCTTCCAAACCCATGCACCAAAAAAACTACCACACGTACACAATACCAAAGGATAGACGGACGTGCAAAAACCCAGAAGTGGATGATAAAGTCAGTATTAAAATTTCTGAAAATGAGAACGGATTTCTTGTACCGAACCCTTGACATGTAAGAAGAAGTAAAAATACTTGTGATGGTGGTGGTAACAGAACAGTAGCAGCAGCAGTAGTAGTAGTAGTAGTAGTAGTAGTAGTAGTAGTAGTAGTAGTAATGATCATTTCATTAGAGTTCGCAATATTGCGAAAAGCGACTATTACCGTCGTTATGTCTGTCCGTCCGCATGGAACAACTCGGCCCCCACCGGACGGGTTTTTATGAAACTTGATATTTGAGGACTGTTCGAAAATCTGTCGAGAAAATTCAAGTTTGATTAAAATCTAACAAGAATAACGAGTACTTTACATGAACACCTATATACATTTATGATATCTGGCTGAATTATTCTTAGAATGAGAAATGTTTTAAACAAAAGCTGTAGAGAAAATCAAAACACATATTTTATTATCAAGAAAGTTTTTCCGAAAATCGTGCCGTATATGAGATCATGTGGAAAAAAAGCACAAAATGCATTGTTGCGTTTCCAATGCAACAATGGTTACGCGAAACCGCCACAAGGTTAGGTTATACGTACGCTGCCTAGCTTGTATCATTTATTTACGTCTCGAGGGCGTTTGCTGAATTTTCTGCCCTTACGCAATGCATTCTATGCAGGTTTCAGAATAGTTTCTTTCTCAACAGTGGTCGTTCGAATATTTCACTTGTTGGCTAAAGTGCAGGATTTCTATCCACGAGCAGAGCGATGCAGGTGCACTGCAGCTCACTGGAGGATGTGCACACAGCCTTGACGACCACCCCACTCCGTGACCTACATAGTCCTGCACAGAAGTCTAGTGTTTTTGAAACGTACGTACAATAAACAAACGTCGATGAATTTATGTTGTACAGTGTATCGGGTATTTAAATGTCATTCAGTTGATAAAGACGCTGCTTCGTGTCGCAACATCTTATTGATACTTTGGAGTAGTCATTTACGGAAATGTAAAACAAGCTGTGAGGAAGGAAGACATAGACAAGAATTCGATTTAGAAGACACGAAAGTTCTTGAGACCGCAGCTTAAAAAATACGGGAATAAAAGAGTATGAGGGGGGGGGGGGGTGGAGATGAACTAATACACTTTTCCGGCGTTTCACGGAACACGAAGTTTAGTTACTGTGCTCGCCACAGCAAGCCCCTTGTGCCTATTCTCAGCCACAGGAATCCATTCTACGTCAACCAATCCTATTTAAGATCTATTTTAATATTATTCTCCCGTCCACTCGTAGGCCTAAGCCTATAATAAAATGCCACCGACAACACTGTTAAATAAACAATAAATAAATACATAAATAAATATCTATGTGCACCACTTCTGTCTACATGGGTCTCTTCTTTTAATACATGAGTATATACAGGGCTATAGTAAAATTTCTTCAGCTGTATAATGAATGTTTAAATTCCCGACATAATTCGGCATTTATTTCTCCCCTCATCGTGTATTTATCTTTAGTGTAGCACGTTTCCTTCTTTCGGCTGTGTCACTCCTTATCAGTATATTAGCACTGTATTTTGTATAATTTCTTTGTTATGAACATAAGATAATTTTTGAAACAAATGGCATTCCAAAAGCCGTACACTGTAGACCTGTCAGTTTAAACAGTTAATTGGCTATAATCGTTAACGAACGCTTGCTCGCGCTGTGAAAGAAACCCATCACAATTACAATTGTTGCACCAATCAGCAGTCCTTTGTTTGGATCTGAATCGCTCAATTAGTGTTTCGTCGAACTGTCGCTTTGTTCAGGCCCCGACCGCAGCGCAGCGCCGCTAACTCTATATTATGTTGAAGTACAGGTTGTCCAAATTTAAGAAACTCCAGCACAAGCGTAATATTGCGAATTATTGGACATGGCATAACATAACGTAACATTCTAAGACAGAAAGCCACTCACTGAAATTTCAGCAGGAAGGCTAATAAGTCAAAATTACTTTTATCCACAGTCTAATACGCACCCACACAACCTAGGACTATGCAGCTGCGTTTGACAGCGATAAGCTGTGAACAACCGTTCCTGCATACGGTTTGATTCTTGTCCAGGGTACAGAACTTTCTACATGAATTTACTCGTAACCTCCTTAATCGCTCGACGCGAATGCGGGGACAGTATATCAAAACGTCCCGCAAAAAATCCCTTTAAAATTCTCGCATAGTCCGCGTGAATGGCCAACTTCCATCGTATTCGACGTCATGCCGTGACTTGTGCAGTTGAAACGACGTTATTCGTTGTCACAAGAATCGATTTCAGGCGCGTTCTCAAAATTGCGAAAAGCGGCTATTAGCTTTGTCATGTCCATCCGTCTGTCCGCATTGAACAATTCGGTTCACACTGGACGGATTTTCAAGAAATTTGGTGTTTGAGTCTGTTTCGAAAATATGTCGAGAAAATTCAAGTTTCATTAAAATCTGTCAAGAATAACGGGTACTTTACATGAACACGTGTGTACATTTATGATAGTAACTCGCTCAGTTCTTCTTAGAATGAGAAATGTTTCAAACACAAGTTGTAGAAAAAGCAAAATACACATTTTAACTTTTTAACCAAAAGTCGTGCCGTTTATGAGATAATGTGAAAACAATACGGTACGGCCGGACAGGCGACAGATGACAATAGTGTATAATACCGTGCATGCGCTTTGCGTGCTGGATAACTTTGGCTAGTCGCAAGCCATTCCAGCTCGTAATCCGTAGGGCACAACACGACGTCAGCAATGATCTTGGGGTAGTGACGCGAGCTAGACTCGAGTTACGCTGACCTGGACCTGCAGATGAAGTCTGCGGCCTGCGGTGTTCCGATGTGCAGCGCCGTATACATTACTTAATTCCGTGTCAGTTAACTTTCTACCCTTTCGGGCTCTGTTCATGAACGTATAAAAGCTACACTGGCTTCCACTTTAAGAAGGGCATCGATCATCCGACTGTGGGGACTACTGTATGGTTCTGAAGGATTACGTTGTAGGTTGTAAGTTATTACTTAATTACGGATTCATTGAACTCATTCGTATGCCATTTCTTTCAGGTCAGAATGTAACTTCTACTGGGGCCGAGTTGGAATTCTTGGTCCGATTAACCCTTTAAAGAAGAAACGTATCTGTTTCATATAAAGACTCAGAGCATACCGCGCAGTAAACACTCTCCATCGCGGTTTCAAAAACCATTCAGTTGATGATGCATACGGCAAAAGCTCCTGTTTGTTCTGAGATCCGTACAAGACCCATAAACGCAATGTGGGCACCACGTAGAATTCTTGAATGTTAAACCTGGTGTTACACAAAGTTACCTCTAGGCTTTAAAAGGTTAATAGAGGTGTAGGTTAAGTCAGAAAATGGCTATTCTGACTTAGGTTTTACGTCGTGTTCCTCTGTCTCGGCCACGAACGCTTCCTTTCAGATCCTTTCCAATTCATCAATCACTATCATCATACCACTCGACGTTACAGCTATAGCCTACTGTCCTACGGAGGAGCCAAATATCCTTATATCCAGAATCGATCCAATTCACGTTCATACACTCGACTTCCAAAGGTCACATTGTCGTGCTCTTTTCCTGTCTAAGCATAGGCCTGAGTTTCTAGACTGGTGGCTTTGTTTACGTTTTCCAACCAACTTTTGGTATGCATTTCTTATTTTCTCTGTGCACCTTTGTAGCTAGGAAACAAATTCAGCTTCAAGATATTCTTGTGTGTGTTAAAAGTGTCAATACGGCTATGGCGCGAACATTGGAGGTTAAAATCAGCAGTTGAGGTACAGCCAGCCCCCTCCCCCCAACCCAGTAGCAGGCCGTAGTGTAGAGTGTTTGCTCTGCATGTTTACTTGCCCCTCATTAACAGCGGGCGTGTTTATTCGCAATTAAAAGTGGAGCATTGTTTCTGCAGGCACAGCAGCACCGCTCGGTAAACACATCAATCAAAACCCTTCCGCCTTCCTGATCCCTGTACAGCCAGTATCTGTCATGCATTAGGATCATATTCCTTTGTACCTTCTTATTTAGAACCAGGGCACAGAGTACTTGCACGGACCAGGCCCCTGTGTCCTCGGGGCGAATTGTAGGTCATTGAATCAGAAAGAAAGAAGACAATAAAGAATGAAGGAAGGATACACAGAAGGAAAGAAGGAGATTAAAAAAGCAAGAAATTAATGAAGATGGCTGAAAGAAAGATAAAATATAAGAAATAAATGAGGAAATGAAGGAAGGACTGAAAGAAAATGTCATAAGGTAGGAATAAGGAAAGAAATAATGGAGACAGAAGAAAGGAAGGAGGAAAGAAAGACAGTGGGAATAAAGAATAAAGGATATAAACAAGTAAAAATAAGTGAATAGGAGAAAGAAAAAATAGAAGGAAAAAAGACGGTACGACAGACATAAGGAAGACACGAACAGAACGCAGGACAGCAGTTTTCTCTCCGCCACCTTTCTCAGTACGTCCAACATCCACAGTCTTCGCAGAAGCATTGCGAAAGATCTACAACAACAGTTTTAACATTTACGTCACGACGCTTCAGAAAATAATTTCTTACTCAACGGTACGAAGTAATGACCTGCCGTTGCCCAATTCAAGGTACAGTGTTAACGTTTTTGTGGAGGTGCTGCGGAGAATGACTGGGACCTCAGCCAGAATAGCAAGCACGACAGATGAAAGTGTAACCCGAAGGTCCCACAATATACCCAGTGTATGTGTGCTCCAGAATGTACACGTTATCAGATGCGGTAACGCGTAAGGTAAACCCACTCTGAAAGCCATGCATTTATCCACTCTGTAACCGAGGAAGACTGGTCTAGTGTTGACGACAGTAACGCAATGGGAAGAACGGTAAGCAGAAAATCGTACTTACATGTAGCCACTGGGGGTCATGTGTCGTCCGGTTTAGTATGCGGCTGGGGGGAGACACAGTCTTGAATAACTGAAAAATTTGTACGAGAACTGCGAGGAATTAACCGATAACTAATGGAGTAATCAATTCACTAAGGTAAGTGAAGTTTAACGTCGTCCCTGGGCTCTCCATGACGGCATATAAAGAAATGGAGGTATACCTCCACCAGTTCTTAATCTAGGCAATAAATGGAGGTGAGTGGTCGGCTTCACGCCCCGGCCGCTTTGCCACCCCAGAAAGAGCCCCCGGCTTCCAGTGAATAGGAGGCCAGGGGGGCCCCACACGCGGCCTGGACGTATTAACCCTTTAAAGATGAATCATGTCAGTTTTATATAAGGGCTCAGTGCGCACCGCGCTGTAAACACCGTCCCTCTCGGTTATGAAAACCAGTCACTTAATGTTGTGTAAGACAAACGTTGCTGTTTGTTCTGAGATCCACACATAACAGATAAATGCAATGTGAGCACCATGTAGAATTTTTTAATGTTAAACCTGGTGGTATGTAAAGTTACCGCTAGGCTTTAAAAGGTTAAAGATAAAAATGTCACGCATCTGTAGGCAAACGATCCACCAGCCCGTAGCGTAGTCGGAATATCGAAAGCGCTAACCCGGCTCTTTACTGATGCAGTAATTCACAGCTACCCTTCGCACAGAACATTGGTGTTCCGCCAACGCAATGAGGAAAACCAGTCTTTTTACCATTTCGCGGAAAGACCGAGTTCATGGTTAGAGTTTTCCCTTTTTCTCACAGTCTCTTATACAAAACCATATGGCTTCTCCACAATATATATAATACCATACATTTTTAGCTACTAATAGTGTTCCTAAGTGGAACAGTGTGAAGAAGAAATATGTCATGGTTTGCCACAGAAGACATTATGACGCCCAGGCGCACCGTGAACTGGAAATGTTTGGGATCGGCTGTGCCCTAGAATCAATATGTGATCTGACCACAGCTGACCAATTAAATAACGAACACTAGTACCAGAAACAGGAAGTTCATCATCGACGTAATTTCCCGTCAGCGGACAGGATCCTGAGCCAGAACCCTTTTTCTAAGATAAGTCATAATGTTATCCACTCACCTCTCTCTCGGTCTTCTAAGAAGACTTTTATCAAGAGATTTCCCACCAACACTGTGTACACATTTCTTGTCTCCCTCATTCTAGCCACATGCCTAGCATATCGCAAGCTCTTTGATTTCACTGTTTCAGCAATACGCTTGGTAGAGGACAGTAAAAAATTAAGATCCTTCTTATTATTGTCTTAAATTATTCAGTTATTTCGTATCCACAGTTCCAAATACTTTTCTAAACACATTATTTTCAAAACTTTCTACTTTTCAGTCAGTGTATGACAACACGTTTAATTTCCATATAAAATTCCCGGCAACCTTACTACTTCATGCAGCTCTGCCGCATAACTCACTACATATAGGGTCATTATTTTATATGACAATTATCGTTTGCAACTTCCTGCCGGTTCGTTTATCGTATTAACGTAGCCCACTCGTCAAACCGGCCGCATGCAAGCGGAGTAACGACTGGAAGTGGCAAACGATAGCTGCCAGATGAAATAACGGCTCTGTGTTTAATGCAGCAAAAAATATTTCAAAAAAATTTGCAGGGAAAAAACAAATTTTGACAATATCGTTCACCCTTTCTGTAAGTCTTAACCTTTTAAAACTTAGCGGTAACTTTACGTAGCACCAGGTTTAACATTAAAAAATTCTACGTGGTGCTCACATTGCCTTTATGTGTTTTGTACGGATCTCAGAACAAACAGCAACTTTTGCCTTATAAAACATTAAGGGATTGGTTTTTATAACCGAAGTGGAGAGTGTTTACAGCGCGGTACGCACTGAGTCCTTATACAAAACAGATACGCTTCGTCTTCAAAGGGTTAAAGAGTTTCGAAACGATAAAACACTTTTTTGTTTTCTGTGCCCTCGTAACTAGACACGTGCGACTCGTTTCGATAAGATTTTACATCGAGGGCCCTTTCACATATTTGTGGAAGGTCCTGTATGTCTGTCCAGCGGCAGATTGATATGTATAAGATCCAATATCAGCGCTTAACTCGTTTACAATTCTTTAAAAATCCGATATGGAATACTTTGATCATAGTCTTCAGCAGCCGGAGGTTCCAGTTTCATTCTTATTAACTTGTGACAAAGTCGACTTTATTTAGTATCATTAATTGAATTATTATGCATATCATGAATTTTTAATTAAATGTTATAAGTAGACCGCAAACCTCAATAACGTACAAACAATAATTTTGTGCATTGCATTACGCAGTACATCCTTTCCGATCTATAAGTCAGTGTTGCATCCACATATTTTAAAAGTTGATCTATTTACGATTGATTACACACAGCTATAACATAACATTGTTACTGAGTCTCGTTTATTGTTGCGTTTATACATTTAATAAAATGTAACAAACTGCTTTGTGTCTGGACTTTGCCCTGCGACATCACAAACAAAGCACAGCTAATAGAGCTCTCCAGAAATAACGTGAGGCTGGGTGTGACCGAATGGCTTCTTTCTGTTTATCAGATGCTTTCAATGAAAGACTAAGTGCAAAAAGGATATTTGGCATAGATCTTAGGTGCAACACTTAGAGGCTATTTTTAGTCACAGTGACTTCAAGTTTATTAACAAAACATGGTGTTGACTGGCCAACTAATCCCTTATCACCACGACCATGTGAGAATGTGACAAATTAATCAACGAACTAAATAACTGACTGACCGATTTAACTACTCAGTGATTAACAAACCAAGTGACTTATCAACTATTTAAATAATTAATTGGTTACGAGATTGTATGACTGACTAACAAACTGACTCACTCAAGTAATATGACGTTCCCTAAATTATCGATCATTAATTACTCAGCTGGCCATGAATTTCCCTGCTTTTATGAAATACAAAGCTGCTTTACAAAATTTCGCCACTGATCCCTAACCTGAGAGACTTAAATCCTTTTCCCACCCTCAGAAACTTATTTTCATCGCATTCATTTCAATCTTATTCTCTTATATGTCTTGCTATCTTTGAGCAAGACTGTCTAAACAAAACATAACCTATAGGAATTAGTCCAACTATGCTTACAGGCTTAGTTTAACTATTCTAAAAGGTGAATAACACAATCTCGTCAGGTCAAAGTTCTCTAAATATTTTCTGCAGCTAGGCCCATATCTGAATCTTTCAAATTTCCACCCGCAACAAACCCGAATTTGGCAACTATAACGTATAGTGTAAAATAACACCATAATTTAATTTATATGCATTCATATATGATGCGTTTATCTTACATAACCACACTCAATCCGCAGTACTTTCGGCAAACGTGGCAGATCCATCCTAATAGCACCCTCCCCTCACTAGTCGGTCTCTCAAGTGGACGTTACCGAAGCTATCTCCCCATAAAGCTCTGTATAGCATATTCCTTCCTTCCCTAACTCAGCCCCGTGCAGAAGTCAACGTGGCCATAGAGTGTGCGAATTGCCACACAGAGCGTCATTCAGTGTGCGACATCCCTCCAGTAGTTTGCAGTACAAGCAGGAAAATCGAAGAGGAGAGCTGCTGAGTTGTGCTGAGGTCAGCGCTTCCATCAGCAGCTCGCTGGCTGGAGCCTCCAGCTCGGATATCCAGGACACTATACACCCCGCGAATCCCAGTGGCCGACATCGTTCAAATTCTACCTTCCAGTTCCGAACACAGACGTGGCCCAGTTCGCTGGTTCAAACTCAAGGACGCGACTCGCACTGCTTCTTCTTGTGCTAGAAATGACGTCTCTAGTTGTTAGGTGCATTCGTAAAGTTGCGAAAAGTGACAATTTGCTCCGTCATGTCCATTCGTCCGTCTGTCCGTACGTACCAACTCTGCTCGCACCGGGCGGATTTTCGTGAAATTTTATACTGAGAACTTTTACTAAAATCTGCCCACAGATTTCGCGTTTCGTTCAAATCATCAGACATAAATATCAGGCACTTTACATGAACACCTAAGTACATTTTATACTATTAGACAGCGAGATGTTGAGCTTAGAAAATAAACTCATCGTTGTGTTTCCATGGCAACAATTTTAACATTTTATATTTGTTTTGGCGGCGACATATGTAGCCAAACAATACAGAAGAGAATTCGTTCCGTTTCCATGGCAACATTTTGAATATTCACCTCTCGTTTCTTTGCAAATGTTATTCAAGCAAAATTGCTGGACTGACCCGTGTATTACTGAGAGTAAAGATCCGAACCCGCAACAACTTTACGTTATGCGTACACTGCCTACCTTGAAGTCCGTACCCCATGCTGCTGGAGACAACTTCAGAGGCGTGGAGAAGGCATATGCAGGACATGCGCCCATAAACTTGCATTTGCCTTCTTCATATGTTCCTTAAAGCAATACCAGCGAGCAGCTTGGTGTAGTGGCAGCGATCTAGACGTCTGCACGGTCTATGAAGTGTATGTAAAGTTGTCCCTGTGATCAGCCATAATGCCATTAAAAGTGCGCTCGAGTGCAGGTGACTGGTCCATGCACTAACATCGGTACTAGAGGGAGGCGGTTGGTCAACTGCGTAGCCCTGCCGCTTTACGCCGGGGAAACGGACCCCAGTGCTGGCTGCCGAGGAGGCTGCGTGGCCCCAGAGCTGGTCTGAATGCACTGGCGAAGACAAATCTTTCGCGACTGTTGAGGATCAAACCCCGGACCTCAAGCCCGTAATCCAGTCACTATATTGAATCAGGTGGGTTGGTTGTCTTCTGGTTGATTTTGCCCGGGTTTTTAGTTTTTCCAGACGGATATTCTTATGCGAATTTGAAGTCGGATACAACCGTTCCTTCTGATACTTCTCCTACAAATATTTCATAAGCATCCACCCATCTCACTCGACGCCATGGGCTATAACTTCTGCCACTAAAACAATGCTGCTAAAAATCACAGAAATGTGAAGAAACAGCAGATGCCCGATTGTTGTAGAAGATTACGAACAAGTTTTACCTCAAAAGTTGAGAACCAGCCCGATGCAAAAGAAATACAAAAACCACGACTCCGGACACCTCGGGAATTATGATCAAAAAATAATTCAGTGTTCCAATTGTCACGTGTTAAAATTCCCAGAGGCGTGTAATATTTTTTGTTTTTTGTTTTTTAATCGTGGGGTCTGATGGGGCCATTTGGAATTGTCCGAGTGCCGGATAACATTGAAAAAAAGTCTCGTAAACTGCCAAATTTCTCAGAATTATTCGCAATGCCAATATTTTGCCTACCTTATCGAAACATTTAAAGCCGTAAAAATAACACTGAAAGAGCTTATCAATATGGACACAATATCATCCACTTTTCCTGTTCTGAAGATACATCATTATCATCGTCATCGTAATCTCAAATCGTGGTCATCAAGTTAGCCATTTCCCCGTGTGTTTCTTTCTGCATCCTTTTCTTCTTATTTTTATTGCTCATTTTTCACGTGTAATGCCGACTCGCCTATTTCGATTTAAAACGGTTCATTTATGCATGTAACCTCGCCTAGACCTACATTATACTACTACCTTCATCTAGCAATGGAGTCAAAGAATCTCACTCTGTCGTCAGCAATAAAAAAGTAGGCCTAACTCTTTTGAACGAATTAATAAATAAATCTGCGTTATGACGCTCATATTGGACGCGTCCCAGCGGATCCGGTCCGGGAATGGAAGTTCCGGTGCCCGGAAATGCGAGCATCTGTCATATGCGCTACTGCGGAGCATTGCAGTACTGTTTGACCAGCGGCCGGAACGGCAACACGTCTCAGACAGATCTGTCATTATAAAATGTACAGAGATTGAAGTAACTGAACGAATTCACGATGTACAGAGTATATCTGTCATTACAGAATGTACACAGACTGCAGTAACTGGGAACGAATTCAAGATAAAGCGAATACATCTGTTCCCTTACACTTCACGAAGGCATGCCGGGGAGGGGGGGGGCGCAGATATAGCTCCACTCCTTTATAACCTCGGCACTAGATGGAGGGAGTGGCCAGCTTCATGCTCCGACCGCTTTACTCCCGGGAAATAACCACAGTACCCACTGAACAGGAGGCTGGGTAGACCCAAGAATTTGTCTGGATGTCTTGGAGCAGACATCTGTTTCATTAGTTTAACCTTTTAAAGCCGAGCGGTAACTTTACGTACCACCAGGTTTAACATTAAAAAATTCTACGTGGTGCCCACATTGCGTTTATGTGTTTTGTACGGATCTCAGAACAAACAGCAACTTTGGCCTTATAAAACATTAAGAGACTGGTTTTTATAACCGAAGTGGAGAGTGTTTACAGCGCGGTACGCACTGAGTCCTTATACAAAACAGATACACTTCGTCTTTAAAGGGTTAAAGCTTTCCATGTTTTAAATGCCGTGTAATTGATTAGTTTAATTTATTTAAGAACATAATTTTAATGGGTCCGATCCCAGTGGCCGCGCGGTCTATGGTGTGGGTATGCGGACGATCGCTTGCTGGGATTGTGGGTTCGAATCCCACCGGGGGAATGGATATGTGCCTCTTGTTGATTGTCGTGTGTTGTCAGGTAGAGGTCTCTACGACGGCCTGCTCAGTCGTCCAGGGGAGTCCTACCGAGTGTGATGTGTCTGAGTGAGATCGTGAAGCCTCAATAATGAGGAGGCCTTGGCCCACTAGGGACTGTTGCGCCATGGGGGGAAAAAAAATTTTAGTGTCCTACGGAGTTTGCAGAAAGTCACTTGCGGTTGTAGGCCACTTTTTGACCATTATCCGTGTTTACAAACAGAACTGGGGACTGAGGATTGGCTCAGAAACTTTGTGTCAACAAACTTCTAAGTCCTCTCGTTTCGTAGCACCATAGACTTCTTTCCGAAAACTGACTTCAATCCACATTCGCATCTGCATCTCTTGAGTTAGCTACTATTTAAATGGCTGCAATAATCCGCTGTTTGAATTTGATACTTAAAACATTCGTTCGCATTTTCATGAATGCCCCTGAAGACATGCAATGACGTGTACAGCGTCCTTGCAGTTCCTGCCAACACGCTAGATGATCTGGGATGCCTCTTATGAAGATTTCATTTCGTGGGAGATGTTTCCCGTATTTACACAGCGCAGACGACAGATTTTAATAAGACGAGGCACAATGGAAGCTTCGAGCAAACAGCATGACAATTACACCGGATTTCTGTCAAGTGGTATTGTTCAACGACGGACAACGGCCCAGGTACAGTACTTTTAAGTTTGTCGGAACTTTTTTTCGTATTTTACTGAGATTTCTTCCTACTTTCCAATAATATTGTCTTGTTAGTAGGAAGTATTTTCATCTTAACCGTATATGCCCCATGCAGCTTAGTGATTAACTAGTTTGCTCAAACAACCTGATGACAGACATAATAGCCACGTAACTGACTGGCTAAATACATGACTGTAAAAATAACCACCATTGTAACTGACTTCTATGCAAGTTAATTAGAACAAACCAACAATTATGCACAAAATTCACTAAGTTATATTTACATTGACATTATCCCTACATGTTTCAATGGACATTCTATCATCTTCAGGGGATACAAAGTGTTAGA
>BLKM01001123.1:0-24788 GCA_013340265.1 Coptotermes formosanus
CACCGTGAGTTTGTGTAATGTTCTGTAAGGTAGGGCCCATCGTGAGTTTGTGTAATGTTGTTCCTTGGGTTACGGGCCCATCGTGAGTTTGTGTAATGTTGTTCTGTAAGGTAGGTCCCATCGTGAGTTTGTGTTATGTTGTTCTGTATTGTACGGACCGATCGTGAGTTTGTGCAATGTTGATCTGTAAGGTACGGGCCCATCATGAGTTTGTGTAATGTTCTGTAAGGTACGGGCCCATCGTGAGTTTGTGTAATGTTCTGTAAGATATGGGCCCATCGTTAGTTTGTGCAATGTTCTGTATTTTACGGACCGATCGTGAGTTTGTGCAATGTTCTTCTGTAAGATAGGCCCTATCGTGAGTTTGTGTAATGTTCTGTAAGGTACGGCCCTATCGTGAGTCTGTGTAATGTTTGTAAGGTACGGACCCATCGTGAGTTTGCGTAATGTTCTGTAAGATACGGGCCCATTGTTATTTTGTGCAATGTTCTGTATTTTACTGACCGATCGTGAGTTTGTGCAATGTTGTTCTGTAAGGTACGGGCCGATCGTGAATTTGCATAATGTTGTTCTGTAAGGTACGGCCCCATCGTGAGTTTGTGTAATGTTCTGTAAGGTACGGACCCATCGTGAGTTTGTGTATTGTTCTGTAAGTTACGGGCCCATCGCGAGTTTGTGTAATGTTGCTCTGCGTGGTTTCGACCGATTCCTTGGGTGTGACGGAACATGCAGGAGGGATAGATGCACGGTAGATGAAGGATAAGAATGAATGTTTTTAAGTGTTTTATTTCGTAACCCTGTAAGTTACTAAGGTAATATCGCGTTGATGGCAGGTGGATGATTGTCAGTATGGAGCATTTGTAGAATGATACTGACGGGGGGAAACTCAAGCACTCTGAGGAACCCCCGCCCCCCTCCCTTAGTGCCACTTTGTCCACTATAAATTTCACATTGTCTGCCCTGGGATCGAAACTGAACCTCAGCAATAAAAAAGCCAGCAATTAACCACGTAACCTATTGCAAAGTCAAGAAGTATACTTCGTTCATGATGTTCGTAGATTGCGTATACAGATGAAGAAGGCTGGAGAACCCGGCTGACAATGTAGCGACAGATGTGAAAATAAGTTGCGGAATTGTGAAAGCCGTTCACTGTAACTAACCACTGGTCGCTGTTGTTGTGACAGTAAAGTGCTTGGGCTGTGTTGCTTTAGGTCTACATTTACACCGCTGCTATCTGTTTGCTTCTTGCCTGCGGTAAGAAATAGTTTATGTCAGCTGCGCTTACAGAAATTTCTCCAGCTAGTGGCTCAAAAGGGGTCAACATTTTATTGCTGCCTGGTTTACGAGTGTTGACACGCACTCCACGGATGACATTAACAGTTTAGTTCCTGCTGCTAACTAATTTACACATCATATTGAACTTTCTTTCAAAACTGGGAGGTTATGGGGCTGGTTAAGACGTACATTTCATGAAACCACTGTGTTCACAGAACCTGTCCAATGGTTTCTATATGATCCAGCTTAATCCAAGCCGAAACTTCACACGATATTTCTCTAAGGTCCATCTTAAAATCATGCTCCCACATAATTAAAAATGTAGTCCCTTTTCCTGGAATTTTCCGTTTTAAATTTTTGTACCCATTTCTCTTTTCCCGATGCGTGCTACACGTCCTCCAACTCATCATCCTTTAGTCAATAATATTAAAGTTTTATAGTTATTACGTCCTTGATAAGCTATTAGATTCAAATTATTAGTGTTGAAGCTATGCAGGTGTTAATGAATTGCAAGTCATACAGAAAACAAGCGGAAAAATTATACGGTTTGTATTAAGCCACTTCCCTTATATGCGATCATTCTGTTGTCTGACAACTATCGGTTTCCGCATCCTGTCGGCTCAACCAACCGACTGTCAAAGCGCTCAGCGGAGTAGTCGCGGGAACTGACAAATGATATTTGTCAGATAAAGTAAGGAAAACGTCTTGAGAATATACTGATGACAGTATCTTTTTCAGCCTTCGCAATCCTGGTGGACAAGAAGCTAGAAAAGCACCTGTAGGATGGCCAGGGACGCTCCAGTCGTTGTGGGGAGGGAGGAACCCCAGAATGGTAAGTAACGCCAATAAAGTGTCTAGTATACTTACAGGGCCCTTCTACCGAGTGTGGTGTGTCTGAGTGTTATCGTGAAGCCTCGATAATGGGTAAACCCTGGCCCACGAGGGACAGGTGCACCACTGGGGAGAAAAATGTAGTGTCAAATTGCATGACATTTCGTAGAAATGAGTTGCAAATAATAGTGAAAGGAAGGATCGCCACGAAATTAGAGTCCATGTGCCAGAATTTTACCAAGAAACACTGAAGAATGCCATGAATAATTTCGGTCAAATATCTGTTCTCAGTGCCAGTTTTGTACCCATGTTGTCCCAAAAACCAAGCAGTGCTATTAGTTGTTCGGCCACGATATTTCGTCAAAATGGTACATCAGAGTGGCTCATCACATTCTATTGGATTTGTTGCAGTCACCACATCAAACATACTGTATGTGTTTGTTACAGGCGATCCCGTTGGCAGTGTGGTCTAAGGCGTAGGTGTGCGGTCGCTTGATTGCTGGAATCGCGGGTTTGAATCCCTTTTAGGATCTGGATGTTCACCTCTTGTGTTTGTTCTGTGTTGTGTAGGTAGCGGCCTCTGCAGTTAGCTGATCACTCGTTCAGAGGAATCCTACCGGGTGTGTGTGTGTGTGTGTGTGTGTGTGTGTGTCTAATTTGGTATGATCTGGAAACCTCAACAGTGAGGCGGCCTGGGTTCCAGTTGGTTGCAGCGCAAGAGAAGAAGAATAATTGGATGGCAGCACTTCACATGTTGGCTGTATTAGTGGGTTTCTTTTAGAGAGTCTGAGTAAGTGTGTATCAAATGCGGACCCTCGTACAAATGCTTGTAAAGATTAGCCGAGTCTAAAAGTTCATAAAAGTGGTACTTAGAAAGACACACACACACACACACACCGTTATACTGACATACTTTTTTTTTCATGGATTGACAGTCTCTAGAGGGCCTACGCCTCCTCATTGGTGAGGTTACGAGATCACACTCAGACACAACTCTATTTAGGACTCCTCTGGGCAATTGATCAGCCCGACGCAGAGACCTCTACCTGATAACACACAACAATCACAAGAGACAGACATCCATGAACCGGTTGAATTCGAACCCGCAATCCCAGCAAGCAAAAGGCTGCAGACCCACACCTTAGACCGCCCGGCCACTGAGATCGGCATACAGGATAATACAAGCCTTAAATTCATCTGATACGGATATACTAGTAGAGTAATGCAAACAGTAAGGAATTGTCATAATCAAACGGACGTGGTATGAGTAAGATTATTTTAAAATGACTTGTAATGACGTGCAAACAAATTAGAGCAAACTGCCGCCTTTGTTGGTTTGTGAAACTCGTCTATGAAGACCGTATAAGTGTGGTGAGGAGGTTGGAGGCGGGAGAATTTGTCATACTGAGGCTACAAACGTAACCACTTTGTGCAATACGGAACCTCTGTCCTGGTGTCTACTGCCTCTATGTCGCAGCCATTATCACAGTACATTGTACTGTGTTTGTAGCGTGTTATTTGTTACACAAACATCGGTGGAAACAATGCTGACTTTTATTTTAGGGCCGATTGAGGTGTAAGGAAATATTAGAATGTCACCTAGGTCTACTGTCTAACCTGTGATTTCTTTAACGTAAAGAGAAATATGTATAGGGAGTTTTTGTGTTGCGAGCCCGAGCACTTCAAGGCGGACGGCGTCGTCGCTGGTCGCAGTGAAGCAACGATATCTTCCGCTGTACTGTGCGAAGTCTCGCAATAAAAAGAAACTCCCTGTAGTAACGCATCTATTCGACAATATCAGGCTCCAAGGTTTCGACGTTCTTGGCACGACATAACAACTTTTTAACTCATCCTGAACTAATTCCATCCGGTGGACTTCCCACGACATACTTTTCTAAATTTCATTTTATATAATACTACGAGTATATTGACGCCTTAGTCTGCCATGAACCTTTCCAAAAAGAAGTGGAAGGAAAATTAATGTTGTTCTTGTGCTTAATTGAACCATGAAGACCTATGACGGAGTGAATGTATAGCTTCATATATTCTTGACATCGACAGTAGATACAGGTAGGTGTTAGGCTGCACGCCTCGGTCACCCATGTCCGGGATAAGAGCTTCCTAAATTTGGATATGAGGACGGGTGGGCCCCAGGCGATCAGGGGAGTATGGAGAAGAGGAGAACTAGGTTCCTATCGAGAGTCGATGCCTCATTCCTCAACGGTCCAGCCAGTAGCTTGGTCGCTATACAGCCTGAGATATCCCATCCTATACGCCTCACGTACGCACCCAATTTCGGTTTTGGAGGGTATGGGGGGCTGCAGTCCGGCAGCCCCGCATACCCCCGAAACCAAAAATGCATACTTTATATTATATCAAACGTTTTACGTGACTTAACCTTCAGCCAAAATCAGCAACTGAAATTGACTGATGACTAGTACGTTAGAATTTTGAAAAATAAATTAATAAAATTAAAAAACAAGAAGGAAGGATACTATGGTGGAGTAATTTAATATGTAGTTATATTTGTATGCATATAAATGCAGTTGCAGGCAGTGTTGTGTTATATTTACGACATGATTTTTATTAAAAAAATTTTAAAATCAAGCATAAATTATATATAGGCTCAGGTTCATTCCCCCCATCCCCCCATGAAAACTCCTGTGTGCGCATTTGTGTACATTTATGTTCAGTGCTATTGCAAAAGTAGCAGAGACCACGTGTGTAAAGCAACGCATAATTAACTATTTCGTTTCACAGTTTGTTGATTGGCCCTTTGAACCTGCAAAGTTCGCGTTGAGTGGATAATGACAGTGAAACGTGAATCGGGATGGATGAGGAAATTTCTTGCTTTCAGGCCGACTGTTTTAAATAATGAATGTTTCGTGTCACAGGCAGGTAGCGGATGTCCGTTTGAACCAATCAGGCTGTTTGATCTCCAACTGGAGAGAAATAATTCCGCATTTCTATTACATCCCGCAAGTTATAACAGCCTTTCCTGTTTGTCATGACATTTAATGCTATAGCTAGTTGAAAATGACACAAATCAGGGGTGAACAAATCCCGGCTGCCAGGACGTCCAGGCGACTAAATTTTGTACTGTGGAGCCTGACATGTGGGTGTTCTAAGGATGGATCTTGCTTCACTTTATACTTCTGGCGCCTAGAATCTCGAGCTGGCTTCTAGATTGCTGGAAAATTTTTGGACACCTGATATAAATGATTCATAAAATAATAGAATGGCTGTATAAAACAGTGTTGCGCATGTATGTTGGTGTTACGAGCAACCGTTGCAAATACGGGCGGCTGAAAATATATCTTGTTTGCAAGCCTTCATCTGAGAGAACAAAGAGGCTCATCTGTGTTCTGTGAAACCGTATGACGTTTTGAAAGAAGAATGTCTTTGTGAAAATGGGCACTGCGTGACGAAGGACACCGTTTGCAATCTTCTTGCTGTTTGAATGTGTTTAAATTAATTCTATTCATATGTTTATATCGGTCAAGTGATAGTAAGGTCACTTAGAAAATGAGGCTGTAAATTGTTGGAGAAAACAAAGACAGGTATTTACGTAATGTGTTTGGCCTGTCGTAACAGGGAGCCTGAAGTAACCATGACGACGCTCGGGGCTGCAGCTGGGAAAGTTGGTTAATACTTTTAGCACCACTAACATTCACTATGTTTAGTAGCAATTGGTAGTTCCCGTCTACGTTTCTAGCTGACCCAACTTTTTCATCCAACAACGTTCCATGAACGTAACCACAAATTTAATGTGTTCCATGTCCGTGCACTATATTATACAAAAACACTAATCATCAACAAATGCACAAAGAGAGTTTTATCGTCAATCGTAACACACTCCTACATGTTTCGACCCTGCTGGGTTATCTTCAGGGAGAACTTTTTTGTTATCATTACACTAAGGTTGCATTTTATAACTGAGTGAGAATGTGCTGTTGACTGTGTACTGCGTTGTTTTTGGAGGCGTAAACCTTCTGCGGTCCCAGCCTGCACAGTGCAGGCCCGGACTGCAGAGAGTTCACGCCTCCAGTGCATACAGGATTTTGGTGGGGAGACCTGAGGGAAGGCGACCTCTTGGGAGACCCAGGCGTAGATGGGAGCATAATATTAAAATGGATCTTCAAGCAGTGGGATGGGGCATGGACTGGATTGAGCTGGCTCAGGATAGGGACAGGTGGCGGGCTCTTGTGAATGCGGTAATGAACCTGCGGGTTCCATAAAATGCGGGAAATTTCTTGACTAACTGAGAAACTCTTAGCTTCTCAAGAAGGCCTCTGCTCCCTGGAGTTAGTTAGTTAGTTAGATTATAATTACAGTCTTGTAGGATAAAGTGGGCCGGGATAGCGTAGTCAGTCTTCCGACTCCCTATGGGCTGGGTGGTCCGGGGATCGAATCCCGGTAGAGGCGAGATTTTCCGCACCCGTCTAGACCGGCCCTGGGGGCAAATCGTCCTCCTATACAACGGGCACTGGATCATTCCCGAGAGTAAAGCAGCCGGGGCATGGCCTTAACCACCCACCCCGTCTAGCGCCGAGGTTAAAGAAAGAGTAGAGCTATACCTCTACTCCCCCTCTGTGATTTCACGGCAGGTCATAGGATTAACGTCACTCTTACCTCTACACTTACCTTGCAGGATAAAATCCAAGTGCACTGGAACATAGCTACTATCCTTTCGAATGAGATTCATGCCTCGGTTTCCAGGGTCTTGAATTACCCTGAAGATGGAGGCAGCAAGTTCCAGTGTACGTCACATACGAGAATAATGGAATCTTCTTCAACATCGCTGTGTAGACCCCGCATCGAACACAACTATCTCTCTCGAAAAATCAGATTTCAAACATTCATTACGGAGAGGTACAACACCTTTATTGAAAATATCAAATCGTCAGCTTTTCACGAAATCCCCACCTTTTACAACACTCGACGTTTCATTGCAGTGTTCACAACAGCTCGTGAAGTCGGGGTTTGTATAACCTTTAGTAACACAGTAAAATCTGCGATATCCGGTCATTGGATTACCTGGAAATCTCTATTAACCGGCAAATTGGCAAAGAGTGGTCTGATACTGCAGTGTGCTAAGATCAGTTGCTTTATTGCTTTCGCCTGTTACAGGGTGTTACAGTGGAGTATTTCATTCTTGTCACGGAAGCGGCTGGTAAAAAGCGGAAAAAAGTAGTGTTAACGACAAAGGCAAAAATAGGTCTGTTCATGACGTTGCTAGGTACACTGATATACACATTAAGTATAATATTCTGATATCCGTAAATTTGGGATATCCGGCAAACCTTTGGTCCGGAGGTGCCGGATATCGCAGATTTTACTGTACGCTGGATAAGGTTATTCACTAAAAAGTACCAACAATAACGCACAAATGTCACCTATGAGGCTTTGGATCACACATGGTACATTTGTGTACGTTCTGTATTATTTAGTGAATAATTCAATAAAAATGCACCGTAAAAACACCGTAGTGAAATCTGCTGGATAAGGTTGTTAGCCTGCATTCTCCATCTCCCAGCTGCGGAATCTCCCTTTGTCGACCGTCCGCGGTTTCTTACCTTCCACATCTGAAGTCTGTCTTCTCCATTCGCAAGCTAAGGACGTCCCTTGCCGCGGTAGTAATTCGCAGTCATAATTCTTAAGGCAGCTGACACAGAATTCATATCTGAGGTACTCAACGGCCATGAGTAGGAAGGCTCTTTTCTTATAAACGTGATGCCCTACAGCCTTGGCTTATATGCATCGACGTTCCTAATGTTAATATTTCTCCTTCATGTAGTAAAAATTCTGGAGGTTACAGAAGGTTCCTCGGAACGTCTGTACGTATCCACTATATTTGGCCGTGCATTCTAGAATACACTAATCACGTCACCAGAAATTTGATTCAGCATTCTTTTAACTCCAGTACCGTATTCTGTGGTACGAAGCTGTGACCAAACCATATGGACTGTTGGTACAGGCACAAGCTACGCTGAACTGGGGAGCGTAAAACTGGCGGGTTTAGAGCAGCGGTGTCGTAAATTTTCGAGGATGGCGACTCCTTCTTAACCTTAAAAAATTTCGCGTATTCCGAAATTATACTTTTATAGATTCTCTTAGTTTTAAAAATGCATGTCAAAAACATCTTATTGATCACAATACGAGTAATAATAATAAAAAAAGGGGAAGCTATCCCATTACAGGCCTGGGTATGCCCATAGGGATCCAGGAGGTCGAGGCTCCCAGAACTTCTAGAAAATCGGCACATGAAGGTGGTAAGGTTTTCAGCCCTAGGCATCAGCCGCCTTTACCCCTAGGAAATATGCCTGGTACTCATTTTTGTTAGAGGCTGAGCCGACCCCAGAGCCATAGTGCGGCCGGAAGGATTAAGTCAATGAAAAATACAAATGACCTCACCGGCAATCGAACCCGAGACCTGCAGTGCCTCAAACTGCACCACCGCGTACCCAAATAATAATAATAATAATAATAATAATAATAATAATAATAAGACACGCTATGAAAAAATCAAGAAATGGCTGTAAGAGTTCTTGCGAAGTGATGTGAATTCAAAGGCTCTTGGAATAATATTATAATATAAAATAAAAATTAAATTAAAAATTAAAAAAATTAAAATTAAAAAAATTAAAATAATAATTAAATTATAATATAAAAGGCTCTTGGAAGAATCGTGATGGCTCACCGAGGGTCCGCCGCCCAGACTTTCGTAACCACTGGTTTATGCAAAATGCCACAAAATAATTGTTTTTCATAAAGAGAAGTAAACAAAACTTCATTCTGAGTCAAGGACACGGAGAATCTGCAATTTGTTACTCGTCTTTTCATTCAATTCATGTAGCAATCGCCGACATCTGCTGGAGGCAGCTAATTGCTACGCACCGCCACGCTCTCTGTGCATGCTTGACAAGGCAATAATCTCGAATTGCAATCGTGCCGCGCCGTGAATAACAAATGGCCAGATGCATCATCACCTTCTCCATTATGCTGACAGAGAAATACGTGAAGATGGTATGCACAACAACTGGAAACTCCCAAAGCTTTTCGGAAATGTTTCCTTCACTTTTCACCTTCACGACAACTAAAAGTGTACAATATGTAGGAGACTGTGCAACGTGACAGACAGGTATTAATCGGCTAGGATTGCTCTAATAAATGGAAACTGGTTGGTTCCGATGCAAAAAGAGAAAACAAAATCAACATGCATCCTAAAATTAATCTAGGAAGGAATAGTACCGTAGCAAGAGCGAAGGAAATTTCGACCGTACAATATTCCTGACGCTACATGCCAGTGAACTTGAGAGAAAGACAGAAGGGCAAACTTTCTTCACTGTTTAGCCTTCGGCTTTTTTGTTTTAAACAGAACGCTATGTGTCAGAAGAGAAGAAAGAACGTAATTACACGGTTTGAAGAACATTCTTCGAATAAATTTCACGGCAAATCTTTTGTATATATTCATGAAACATGTGCTACAACTGTAATGGAAAAATATAATGCCATTTCAGAACAAATGCATACAAGGTTTTGGTGGGAAAGCCTGACGGAAAGGGATCGCTTGGCAAACACAGGCGTAGATGGGAGGATAATATTAAAATGCATTTAATCAATTAATAAGTCACCGTCAAACACAACTATACATTAATTATTTAACCATAACATACATCATTATGTTCCGGTCATAGCAGACCATCAACAGGCTTGTGATTAAATACATAAACACACTGGAATTACGTTAATTAAAATACATTCTAAAGAAGTAGGATATAATGCATGGATTACATTCATCTGGCTCAGTGAAGGGACCATAGGCCTTCGGTTCTTATAAAATGACGGGAAGTTCTTGATTAGTTGAGACCGCTGGCTTTTCAAAAAGGACTCTGCTTCATGGAGTTGGTTAATTGGTGTTGATTCTAAGTGTATGTTAAGTTAAACGTACATTACGTGTATCAAAGATCCACAACGTGACATAAAATGTAATATCACAGGTGTTTAATATATTACAGTGGTGTGAAATGGAACAAAATTGTTCAGAAAATGGCACAACGGTAGGCTCTTGTGAAGTGTTACATTAAAAAGAAAAGACTTTCTAGACGGGCGGAACAGCTATCAATACCTACAGGAGTTGTTAAGTTAGTTGGCTTGCTAGTTTGGTAAATCTTAAGTAGGAAAGGGAAACGTGTACATTCTCATGTACGGTCCGGCACATTTTATTCACTTACTTTCACCTCTGACGTCATGGAATACTTCGCAGGTCAACGGGAAACCCATCCTATGTAGTAACGTTCGGTAATAGATGGCAGTGACTCTGGACTGTGACATAATGTGTTATGTTGTCAAGAGATGGCAGTAGTTGATCTGTTCCATGTTTCCTACAGATGGCAGTAGTTGCAAATCTGCGTTGTGTGTGGCTGACGAGTTCAAGTTCCTACTAGAAGATGGCGGCCTTGCCACTGCCGGTTCCACTCACAACTTGGAATTACCAACGTGGTTCGACTGGGACAAATTTCGGAGGTAGGACACTTTGGTGGCTCACAGCTTTCTACAGGCATACGACCAGTGACGGTATATATATATACACCGTCATATATACCTACATATACACATATATTTACCCTTTTCATGCTGAGCTTATTTTGGTTATTGCGTTATTTTGCTACTTTAAAAAAAGGGATACAATTTCCATTTCCTGCTGCAGCAGCAATGTTACATCCACTGACACCATCAAACGCCAGAGACAATCAGAAACAGTGCCATTTCTTCTAATTAAGCGTATGTACCTTTCAACTGCTGCATAATGACAAACTTATGATATTTACTACCACGTAGCATGCACATTCCTATATACAATAATGACTTGCTACACGGGGTCAGAATATGCTAGCATGTGAACTCACTCTTGTACACACATATCTGCTACATCAGCTGCATCTGATCTGATAATCTGTATGGCAAGCAAATCCAGAGAAAGTAGCAACCCGTGAAATTGAAGAAAGAACAGTCTGGTAGGGCACACAAGGGATATAATGAGAAAATACGAAAAATTGTTTCCTTTCCAAAGCATGCGTAGTTACATTCATAATATTTGGTGAGAAAAGTGATTCTATCATTTTTACATTTCCATGTATTGCCAGTTGTTAATGTAACACCAAAATGATCAAACAACAACGCTGATAATATAAAGGTAAAAGCAAATTTCACCCTATTACCTGCCATGAAGGAAACAAGCGGAGTAGAGATATAGTTATCCTTTCTTTAACGTTGGCGCTAGATGGGGTGGGAAGTTTACGTGACGTTCCGGCCGCCTTACCCACGGGACTCAAGCACTCACTGCATACGATGCTGGATGGAGCCGCAGGGCCGGTCTGGGCGGGTGCGGAAAATCAAGGCTTCCACTGAGATTCGATCCCCGAGACGTCGAGCCCGTAGCAAGTCGCTATACCGACGTCCACCATCTCCCACATGTTTCGGCCTGACTCGATCATTCCAGGGGTTTACCCGTAAAACACACACACGCGCAGAAAATTAACCGCACTCACATGTACATATTTACTGGACTGTAGTGGCGTAGTTCAACATACCATGTGTGAATGTATGTTCATTTCACCTGTAGTTCCTGTAACCATTTGAAAACACTACATGCTTTTGGACATTTAAAATATGCAGAGGAAACAAATTTTATAAAACCAACACCAGAGATTTCAATATTGGTATGTACGGTTCGTAACACGTTCTGACGGCTTGAATAAGGTCCATCATGCCTGAATTGCTCCAGCCTCTTCTCAGCATCACCAAAAACGTTACAACATTGACAGCTGTCTAAAGCCGCGTACACACTTGTAACGTTAGCGCGTAACGTAACACCGCAACGTGACAGTGTGGACGTGATAACGTAGCGTATCAAAAGTTGGTTACGGTGTAACGTTACGGGCTTGTTCTGTGCGATGTCGGCATTTGCCCCTCGCATCAAAGGGATGTTACATTTACGGCTTGAGCAAGTGTGGACGTGCTCCGTGTCATGTACGCAGTACACCACCGCCTTATGGGTCAGTTCTTTTTGTGCGGCTTTTGTGGCTGTGTGTTCAGAATGGAGTGGACTCAGGAAAGAGTGATAGATTCTAACGTACGAACCACAACCACTTGCCAAAAAACGTAGCGTTAGTGCCAACCTTTCTTGAACAGAAATGGCTTTCCGGAACGCTGTATCTTTTTAGAGATTCTTTTACCTATCAAATGAATTAAATATCCAAATTCAGTAGGAGACATTCTGGTGACATTTTTATATAACCCATTGACCGACTGTAATTCAATTGTGCTAATAAACTTGAAGCATTTTACACTTCCCTGCTTGAGTACAGTTGCTTTCGCCACCATCGCCGCTGTCTTTCCTTGTATTTTTTTTTCAGCATAATGTATGTAAATGTACGCAGCTGCTGCTAGCTGCAAAGACATAGCACTGACTTGGGTTCCCGTAACAAACTGGGAACCTCACAGCGTTACGTGTGGTGGTTAACTGGTACGCCATTCTGTTACGGGATGCAAGTTTAGCTCGTAACTCCCTACCGTGTCAGCGACTTGTAAAGTTACGGCGTTGCGATATGCGGTAACGTTACAAGTGTGTACCCACCCTTGTAAGATACAAAATATGCTATCAGATTTTTAATTGCAATGATGCCTATTAAACTACAAGGGCCAGACAAAGGGGCGGACAGCCGGACAGCTGCCCGCGGCGCCAATCTCTAACGGGCGCGAAGACATCACTGGAATAACTCCAAATATGGTGCTAGTAAACTCAGCCTTCCATAACGGAAAGAATTTCTCAGAAAATCATTAGAAGTTTTGTTACGTCAGCCCTGTTCTAGGCCGAAAAAGTTTAAAGAATGTCGGTTTTAAGTGGTGTCAAATTATTAGGCTGCCCGGGGCGCCCGTACGACTCGAGCCTGCCCTGCAAACTAAGTGTGTGTGCGCTTAAAGTATTTCGAAATTCAGTCACTCTTCGAAAAAACAGTGATTGTCGCTGCGTTAATAACAGTTAGTGTCATACTGTCGGTACTATACTTTGACAGTTTTAAGGTGCTACTGACAATTGTTCGGTGACCGAAGGATTAAAAGTCGGTTGAAGGATTCAAATCTGTTTTATTTATTTCTCTCCTGTGTCTTTCCTTCACAACTCTTTTTTCCTCTTCTCCCCATCCCGCGTCGTATATTTTTCCTTCTTTTCTTTTCTGCTTTCATGCTTGCTTTATTCTTTTTTCCTCCTTACCACCTTTTTTCCTCCTTTTTTCCTGCTTTCCTCCATCCCTCTTTGCTTTCTGTTCGTTTTCTTTCTTTCTTTCTTCTTTCTTTCTTTCTTTCTTTCTTTCTTTCTTACTGTATTTATTTATTTCTCTCGCAATAAACACTAACACTTACCCCTCAACAATTCCAGGGGCCAGCAGTACTTCCGCAAGAACTACTTCGCGCTGTTCGTGGCCAAGCTATGCGGGTTGCTTACCATATTGGCTATCCCCCGCATCATTCGCGTGCTGATGCTCACGCGCCAATCCAGCGAGCCAGTGAGAGCATTCAGGCGTTATGTCGTCACTCTCACACACATGCTGGAGTGGTACGACGGCGACCTGCTGGAGCCCACCTCCAGGTAAGACACTTATGAAATGTGAGCGTTTCAGCTTTCTACAGCGAAACCCATTTATAAGAGTTCCGGTTCCTTAGCCGGAGACCTGCCATTCTTCACAGGCTTATTCGTGTTAGTTTAGGTGCATCCGTGAAATTGGGTGCAGAGCTGGTAGGCTTGCCCATCTTCATGGTTTGGTGGCTTGGGTTTGTTTAGGGGATTCCGTGACCGGCCCGGGAGTGGGTTGTACATTAGGCGGGGGACTATCCTTAAAACACGACCCCTCGAACGGCGTGGTTCTCTCCAGGCCTCAGACCTTCCTGCTCTGCAAAAGGCCCCCCTGAGCCGTCTTCGGTGCGGCAGGTAGACATTTGAGGCAATGCCAGGCAAGGCGGGGAGGTATGCAGACGGGGGAGGCGAGCCAGTACCAGGCAAGACAGACAGGCAAGCACGAAAGTCACGGAGAGTCGAAGCCAGGCAAGGCAGCCAGGCGAGGCAAAGCAAGTAAGGCAGGCAGGCATGCAGGCGTGGCGAGTCGAGGCCAGGACAGGCAGATCACGCAGGGGAGCAGCAGAAATGGAGCCAAGCCAGGCCAAGTAAGTAAGGGAGGCAAGCCCAGGGAAGCGAGGCAGTCAGGAGAGGCCAGGGGAGAAAAGAGAAGGTGGCTGGTAGGCAGGCAGGTAAGGGAGGCAAGGGGAAGACCCACAAAGCACGTGGGTAGGCAGGCGGGTGGTGGGGAGGCCAGGCCAGACAAAACAGGTAGGCAGGCGAGGTAGGGACAAGGCAGTCCGCACAAGGTGGTAGGGCTGGCAGATAATGCAAGGCCTTGCCATGCAAGACAGACATGCAGGCAGGCGAAGCTAGGAGATGCCAGACAAAGCAGGAAGGAGAGAAAAGGCGAGGCCAGGTCAGATATGGCAGGCAGGCGGGCCGACGAGATGAGGCCTGGACAGTCAAGCAGTCGCACGACACTAGAGAAAGGCATGTCAGTCAAGGCAGACAGCGAGGCCAGGCAGGTGAGGCGAGCCAAGACCAGGGCAGGGATTGCTGGCGCGCACGCAGGCGGGGCGTGGCCAGGAAAGGCAGGCAGAGGAAGCTAGGCGAGGACAGGAAAGTTAGGCAGGCGAGGTGAGACAGAGAAGCAACTGAGGCACGCATTCGAGGCGAGGAGAGGCAAGGCTAGACAAGTCCGGCAGACAGGCGGGCGAGGCCAGGATAAAATGCGAGGCGAAATGGGGACGAAAGGCTGTTTCGGTCTGATGAGTCAAGTGTCCTCAATTACTGACAGATTTCGACAAAACTTGCCCTGTTTGTGGCTCGTGGGCAGAAAGTGCCACGCGTGATGTTTCAGTCACCCCCTTCATGCTAGGCAAGATAGGAACGAAAGATATCTTCGCCCTCAAGAGTAAATGTCGTTTCACCACTGACGCAATTCGACCAAACTTGCACTGTTTTTAGCGCAGGGGAAGGGAGTGCCAAATGTGATGTTCCACTCACCGCGCGGCATTGCGAGGCGAGATAGGAACATAAGGTTGTTTCGGCCTCAAGAGTAAAGTGCCCTTAAATACAGACCGAGTTCAACCTAACTGGCACTGATTGTTGCGCACGCGCAGGGCGTGCCATGTGGCATACTTCAGTCACCCCACTGCAATGCGAGGCGAGATAGGACGAAAAATTGTTTCGGTCTCAAGAGTACAGTGCCTTTCATTATTGACCGATTTCAACCTAACTGGCACAGTTTGCAGCGCTTGCACAGAAAGTACGACTTCTAAAGTTTTATTTACCCCGCTGCAGTGGTAGGCGCATTAGGGAAGAGAACGTCTTTCTGCGTCTAGAGTAAAGTGCACATCATTACTCACCGATTTCAACCTAACATGCACGGCTCGTAGCGCATGTGTACAGAGCGTCAAGTGTGACGTTACAGTTACCCCGCTGTAATGCGAAGCGAGATAGGCACGAAAAAATCTTTCGGCCTAGTGAGAAAAGGACCCATCATTACTGACTGACTTCAGTCTAATTGGCAATGACTGTTGCGCATTCGCAGAGAGTGCCATATGGCAAATTTCAGTCATCCCACTGCAATGTGAGGGGAGATACGGACGAAAAACTGTTTCGGCTTCAACAGTAAAATGCCCATCATTAGTGAGTGACTACAAGCTAACTTGCACTGCTTGTAGCGCATGCGCAGGGAGTGACATGTGGCATATTTCAGGCGCCCAACTATAATGCGAGGGGAGATACGTACGAAAAACTCTTTCGGCCTCAAGCGTAAACTGCCCTTCGTTGCTGACCAATTTCAATCTAACTGGCATTGTTTGTAGCCCTTGCGCAGAGAGTGTCACTTGTAAAGTTTCATTCACCCTGCTAAGAGGTAGGTGAGCTAGGTAAGAGAAAATATTTTGGCATTTAGATTAAAGTGCCCATCGTTACTCACCGATTTCAACCTAACCTGTATGGCTCGTAGTGCATGTGCACAAAGCGTCAATTGTGACGTTTCAGATACACGGGGGTAACCAGAAGCGAGGTAGGAACGAAATAAATCTTTCGGCTTAGTGAGTAAAGTATCCTTCTTTACTGACCGATTTCAGCCTAACTGGCACAGATTGTTGCCCATGCGCAGGGAGGGCCATGTGACATATTTCAGTCACCACACTGCAATGTGAGGGGAGACACAGACGAAAAACTGTTTCAGCCTCAAGGATAAAGTGCCCTTCATAACTGCTTGTAGCGCATGCGCAGGGAGTGTCATGTGGCATATTTCAGACACAACACTGCATTACGAGGGGAGATACGGACGAACAAGTTTCGGCCTCAAGAGCAAAGTGCCCTCCATTACTGGTCGAGTTCAACCTACCTTACACTGCACGTTACGCATGCGCAGGGAGTGCCATGTGGCATATTTCATTCACCCCACTCCAATGTGAGGGGAGACAGGTACAGAAAACTGTTACGGCCTCAAGAGTAAAGTACCATTCATTAGTGACCGACTTCAAACTAATTTGCACTGCTTATTGCGCAAGCGCAGGGAGTGCCAAGTGGCATATTTCAAGCACCCCACTGCAATGCGAGGGGAGATACGGAAGAAAAACTGTTTCGACCTTAAGAGTAAAGTGCCCTTCATCACTAGCAGATTTTAACTGAACTGGCACTGTTTGTGGCGGCTGAGCAGAGAGTGCCACCTTTAAAGTTTCGTTCACCCTAATACAGTGGCAGGCGAGCTAGGGAAGAGAAACTGTTTCGGCCTCAAGTGTAAAGTTCCCTTCATTACTGAGCGATTTCAGCCCACCTTGCACCGCACGTAACGCATGCGCAGGGAGTTCAAAGTAATGTATATCACTCACCCCACTGCAATGCGAGGGGACGCAGAGGTAAAAAGTGTTTCGGCATCAAGAGTAAAATGCCCTTCGTTACTGACCATCTTCAACCTAACTTGCAGTGCTCGTAGCGCATGAACAGGGAGAGCCAAGTGGCATATTTCAGTCAAACCACTGCAATGCGAGGGGAGACACGGACGAACAACTGTTTCGGCCTCAAGAGCAAAGTGCCCTCCATTATGGCTCGATTTCAACCTACCTTACACTGAACGTTACGCATGCGCAGGGAGTGCCATGTGGTATATTTCAGTCACCCCACTCCAATGTGAGGGAAGATAAGGAGAAAAAACTGTTACGGCCTCAAGAGCAAAGTACCCTTCATTACCGACCGACTTCAAACTAACTTGCATTGCTTGTAGCGCATGCGCAGGGAGTGCCAAGTAGCATATTACAAGCACCCAACTGCAATGCGAGGGGAGATACGGACGAAAAACTGTTTCGGTCTTAAGAGTAAAGTGCCCTTCATTACTGACCGACTTCAACCTAACTTCCAAGGCTCGTAGCGCATGAGATGGGAGATAGGACGAAAAAGCGTTTCGGTCTCAAGAGTAAAGTGCCCTTCATTACTGACCGACTTCAACATAACTTGCACTGCACGTAACGCATGCGCACAGCGTTCAGTGTGGTATATATCACTCACCGCACTGCAATGCAAGAGGAGATACGGACGAAAAACTGTTTCGACCTCAATAGTAAAGTGCCTTTCGTTACTGGCCGATTTCAACCTAACTGGCACTGTTTCTAGCAGTTGCGTAGAGAGTGCTAGTTCTAAAGTTTCATTCACCCCGCTGCAGTGGCAGGCAAGCTAGGGAAGAGAAATTCTTTCGGCTGCAAGGGTAAAGTGCCCTTAACCGACCTACTTCAACCTACCTTGCACTGCACTTAACGCAAGCATAGGGAGTTCAATGTGGTATATATCACTCACACCACTCCAATGCGAGGGGAGATAGGGACAAAAAAATATTTCGGCCTCAAGATTAAAGTGCCCTTCATTACTGACAACTTCAACGTAACTTGCAATGCTCGTAGCACATGCACAGAGATTGCGATATTGCATATTTCAACCACCCCACTGTTATGCCAGGGGAGATAGTGACGAAAACGTCTTTCGACCTCAAGAGTAAAGCGCTTTTCGTTACTGGCCGATTGCAACCTAACTGGCACTCTGTACTTACGCAGAAAGTGTCCATTCTAAAGTTTCATTCACCCCGCTGCAGTGGCAGGCGAGGTGGGAAGAGACTGTTGCGGACTCAAGAGTAAAGTGCTCTCCATTACTGACCGATTACAACCTGACTTGCACTGGAAGCAACGCATGATCAGGGAGTGTCACGTGGCATATTTGAGACATCCCACTGCAACGCGAGGTGACAGGCGGACGAAAAACTTTTTCGGCCTCAACAATAAAGTGCCACTCGTTACTGACCGACTTCAACTTAATTTGCACTGCTTGGAGAATATGCGCAGGGAGAGACAAGTGACATATATCAAGCACCCCACTGCAGTGCGAGTGGAGATACCAACGAAAACCTGTTTCACCCTCAAGAGTAATGCGCTCTTCATTACTGGCCGATTTCAACCTAACTTGCACTGCACGTAAGGCATGTGCAGGGAGTTCAGTGAGATATATATATCATTCACTTCACTTCTATGCGATGGGAGATATGTGCAAGAAACTGTTTCGGCCTCAAGAGTAAAGTGCCCTTAATTACTGACCGATTTCAAGGTGACTTGCACTGCATGTAACGCATAAGCAGGGAGTGCCATGTGGCATGTATCAATCACCCCACTCGAATGGGAGGGGAGGTAGGGAGAAAAAACTGCTACGGCCCCAAGTATAAAGTGCCCATCATTACTGACCGACTTTAACCCAACTTGCACTGGTTCTAGCGAATGCGCAGGGAGTTCCAAGTGGCATATTTCAACCACACCATTATAATGCGAGGGGCGGTACGGACGATAAACTGTTTGGGCCTGAAGAGTAAAGTAACCTTCATTACCTAGAACTTCATGTAACACATGCGCAGGGAGTGCCATGTGGCATGTTTCAGTTACCCCACTGGAATGCGATGGAAGATAAGTAGAGTAAACTGTTACAGCCTCAAGAGTAAAGTGCCCTTCATTACCTACCAATTTCACCTGAAGTTCAGTACACCTAACGCATTCTCAGGGAGTTCCACGTGGCCTATTTTAGTGACCTTACTGCAATGCAAGGTGAGACACGGACGAAAAACTGGTTCGGCCTGAATAGGAAAGTGCCCTCCATTCCTGGTCGAGTTCAACATACCTAGTACTTCACGTAACGCATGCGCAGGTAGTGCCATGTAGCATATGCAACCACCACACTCCAATGCGCGGGGAGTTAGGCAGAAAACGTGTTAGGTCCTGCAGAGTAAAGTGACCTTCATTACTGACCGACTTCCACCTGACTTGCAGTGCATGTAACGCATGATGACGGGATGCCATGTGGCATATATCAGTCACCGCACTCCAGTGGGAGGGGAGACAGGAAAAAAAATATATTACGGCCTCTAGAATAAACTGCCCTTCATTACTGAACGACTTCAACGTATATTGCACTGCTTGTAGCGCATGGGCAGGGAGTGCGAAATGGCATATTGTAACCACCCCAATGCAATGCGAGGGGAGATAGTGACGAAAATGTGTTTGGATCTCAAGTGTTAAGTGACCTTCATTACTGGCCGATTTCAACCTAACTGGCACTCTTTTTAGCGGTTGCGCAGACAGTGCCACTTCTGAAGTCTCACCGACCCCGCTATAGTGGCAGGGGGACTAGGGAGGAGAAACTCTTTCGGCCTCAAGAGTAAAGTATTCTGAATTACTGACCGATTTGATGGTAACTTGCACTCTACTTAAGACATGCGCAGGGAGCTTAATGTGGTATATATCACTGACCCCACTGCAATGCGAGGGGAGATAGGGACAAAAAAATATTTCAGCCTCAAGAGTAAAGTGCCCTTCATTACTGACCGATTTCAATCTGACTTGCACTGCACGTAACGAATGAGTAGGAAGTGCCATGTGGCATATTTCTGTTAAGGCACTGGAATGCGATGGGAGATAGAAAGAATTGTTACGGCCTTAAGAGTAAAGTGCCCTTCGATACTGACCGACTTAAAACTAACTTGCACTGCTTGTAGGACATTCGGAGGGAGTGCCAAGTGGCATATTTCAAGCATCCCACTGCAATGCGAGGGGACACATGAACGAAAAACTGTTTCGACCTTAAAGGTAAAGTGCCCTTCATTACTGGCCGATTTCAATCGAACTGGCACTGTTGGTAGCGGTTGAGCAGATTGCCACTTTTAAAGCTTCATTCACTCCGCTGCAGTGGCACTCGAGCTAGGGAAGAGAAACTGTTTCGGCATCAAGAATAACGTGCTCTTCATTAGTGACCGATTTCTACCTAACTTGCATCGCACGTAACGGATGCGCAGGTAGTTCAAATTCGTATATATGGTTATAACTCACCCCATTGCAATGCAAGGGGAGATAGGGTCAAAAAAGTGTTTCGGCGTCAAGAGTAAATTGCCCCTAATTACTAACCGACTTCAACCGAACTTGCAGTGCTCGTAGGGGACGAACAAAGAATGTCATACAGTGGATTTCAGACACCCCACTGCGATGCAAGGGGAGATAGGGACGAAAAACCGTTTCGGCGTCAAGAGTAAAGTGCCCTTCATTACTGAACTACGTGAACTTCAGTTGCATTACTCGTGGCGCATGAGCAGGGAGAGCCAAGTGGCATATTTCAGTGAAACCACTGCAATGCGATGGGAGATACCAACGAACAACTGTTTCGACGTCAAGAGTAAAGTGCCCTCTATTACTGGTCAATTTCAACCTACCTTGCACTGCAGGTAACGCATGCGCAGGGCATATTTCAGTCACCCCACTGCAAGGCGTGGGTAAATATGGACGAAAAGCCGTTTCGGCCTCAAGAGTAAAGCGCCCTTCATTAATGACCGATTTAAACGTGACTTGCACTGCGCGTAACTCATGCGCAGTGAGTGCCAAGTGGCCTATTTCAGTCAACCCACTCGAATGCGTGGGGAGATGCGGAGAAAAAACTCTTACGGCGTCAAAAATAAAGTGCCCTTCATTGCTGACCGATTTTAACCTAACTTGCACTGCAGGAAATGCATGCACAGTAAGTGCCAAATGGCATATTTCAGTTACCCACTGCAATATTAGGGGGCGAAGAACAGTTTCGACCACAACAGTCAATTGCCCTTCATTATTGACCGAATTCAACCTGCCTTGCCCGGAACTGAAGGCATAGGCAGAGAGGTCAATGTGGCATATTTGAGTGAACACACTCCAATGCGAGGGGAGATGCAGCCGAAAAACTGTTTCGACCACAAGAGTAAATTTCTTTCATTACTGACCGATTACAAGCCAACTTGCACTGCACGTTCCGCATGCGCAGGGAGTTCAATGTGATGTATATCACTCCACTGCAATGAGAGGGGAAAGAGGAACATAAAGCTGTTTTGGCCTCAAGAGTAAAGTGCCCTTGGTTGCTGACCGTTTTCAACCTAAGTTTCACTGCACGTAACGCATGCGCAGGGAGTCCCACATGGCATATTTCAGTGATGTTATTGCAATGCCTTACGGACGAAAAACTGTTTCGGCGGCAGGAGTAAAGTGCCCTTCGTTACTGAGGGAGTCAACGTAATTTCCACTGCTTGTAGCGCATGCGCAGAGAGTGCCAATTGGCATATTTCAAGCACCCCACGGTAATGCGAGCGGTGATACGGACGAAAAACTGTTCCGACCTCAAGAGTAAACTGCCCTTCATTATTGGCCGATTTCAACCTAACTTGCACTTCACTTAACGCAATCGCAGGGAGTTAAATGTGGTACGTATCACTCACCCAACTGCAGTGTGGTGGGAGATAGGGACAAAATCCGTTTCCGCCTCAAGAGTAACTTGCTCTTCGTTACTGACCGATTTAAACCTGAGTTGCACTGTACGTAACACACGCGCAGTGGTAAAGGGCATGAGTGCTGGGTTCGGGCCCCGGTTGGGTCATTGCCGTGAGGAGATGGCACCTGCCTGTGTCGGGCCTGGCATAGGGCAGCCGATGGGGTTCACTTTTGAATGGTGTTGGCAGCCGTCCGATAAGACAGCTGCCACTTTCCGCAGGGGTTATATATGTGTCATACGTAGCCTCTTTTCACCCAAGACCCGCTGCGCGCGGTGAAGAGGCATAACCTACGGGAGGTGACCCTGTTTGTGCAGAAAACAGCGGATCTAAAGGAGTAAACCTTGAAAAACAATCCCCAATCCTACGGTATGAGTGCCGTGCCTGTGGGATGAATGGCAGTGGGTGAATCTGTTACAAACGGCGCCCTGTGGGATACCAGGCGACCTCCCAGTTGTATTGCAGCCTTACCAAGCAAGGTAGCCTGCTTGGTCGACCGAGTTCTTTCCCCGCAAATGAGTAATGAGTGAGTTGATGTATGAAGGCTCTAGGGAAGGGCATCTCTTCCCATGGGGGCCCAGATTGTGCAACGAGGTAGGGGGCTCCTTTTCCGGGCCTTTCAGAGATTAGCAAACGTGTGTTTTGGATATGAAGCGTCCCTCTCTATGGGGGTTCTGAGAGGGGAACCTGGAAGGGGGGGATCCTTTACTGGGCTTTATAAATGATACGTGTAGAAGGCCCTGGTGATGGGCATCTCTGTACGTAGGGCCTCGAGGGTTACTTGGAGGGAGGTCCCTTTAAAGGGAACTTTTGGAGGTATGTAGCGTAGGCCCTGGTGACAAACATCTCTCTCCATTGGCGCCATGATGGTGAACCTGGAGTACGTGGGTTCTTTCACCTGGGACTGCGAGAGAGAGGTAGAGAAGGGTTCTGGGAACGGAGAGTTTGTTTCTCTGTGGGCTGTGAGAAGGGAACCCGGAGGGGGCTTCTTTTCTGGGAATTTTGAATATAGGTAAAGAGGGCTCTGGAGATGGAACACTTTTCTCTATATAGGGGCTCTGTAAGGGGAACCCGGGGGGGGGGCAGATCTTTTTATGGGGCACTTAAAAATAAGCAAAGGGGTTCTTGAGATGGAGCATCATTCCCTATGTAGGGGTTACGTAAGGGGAACCTGGAGGTGGTTCTTTTCTGGGGAATGTGATAAATATGTAAAGAAGGCTCTGGATATGGACACCATACTCCATGTAGGTGCTCCGTAAGGGAACCTGAAGGGGGTATTTCTCTTCTGGGGACTTCGACAGATATATAAGAGCGCTTTGGATTGGGTATCTTGAGAGATATGTAGAGAGGGCTCTCGAGATGGAGCATCTTTCTCTATATAGGAGCCCCGTAAGGGGAACCTGAATGGGGTTTTTTTTCTGGGTACTTTGAGAGTTACGTAAAGAGGGCTCTGGAGATGGAACATCTTCCTCTACGTAGGGGCTCTGTAAGGGAAACGTGGAGGGGGGTTTCGTTTTTCGAGACTTTGAGAGACATGTAGAGAGGGCTCTGGTGATAGAGCATCTTTCTCGATGCAGGAGCTCCAGAGGGGGACTAAGGGGGGAGCTCTTTTTCGGGGGGGAATTTGAAAGATAACTGGGCTGGGGAGGAAACCTCAGCCCTAGTTTTTGCATGAGTGTGAAGCCCTGGTGACACTCAGGCATATTTATCTGGGATCCTTTTTTATGGACCCTAAGGACATTAGAGGTCTGAGTCTGGGGGCAATGTGGAACCTGTTTAGAAGGACGGGGCTCTCATGACTCGGGCCTAGGAAGGGGGCACAAAGGGCCGGTAAGGCCTACGTGAATCGGGACCGAAAGGGCTCGGCCATACTTATTCTATTCTACTCTAACACATGCGCAGGGAGTGCCATATGGCATATTTCAGTGACCCCAATGCAATGGGAGGGGAGATAGGCGGAAAAAGCTGTTACAGCCACAAGAATAAAATGCCTTTCATTACTGACCGACTTCAACCTAACTTGCACTCCTTGTAGCGCCTGCGCAGGTAGTGCTACCTGGCATATTTCAAGCACAGCTCTGCAATGCGAGGTGACGCACTGACGAAAAACTGTTTCAACCTCAAGAGTAAAGTGCGCTTCATTACCAACCGGGTTCAACCTAACGTGGACGTGACGGAGCGCATGCGCAGGGAGTTCAATGTGATATATATCACTCACCGCACTCCAATGATAGGGGAGATATGGAGAAGGAATGTTACGACTTGAAGAGTAAAGTACCCTTAATTACTGACCAATTTCAACCTGATTTGCACTGCATGTAATGCATGAGCCGGGAGTGCCATGTTGCATATGTAAGTCACCCCACTACAATGGGAGGGGTAGATAGAAAAAATTGTTACAGCCTCAAGAGTAAAGTACCCTTCATTACGTACCGAGTTCATCCTAACTTTCACTGCAAATAGAGCATGGGCAGGGAGTGTCATGTGGAATATTTCAGTGGCCTCACTGCAATGGGAGGGGAGATACGGACGAAGAACTGTTCCGGTGTCGAGAATAAAGTGCCCTCCATTACTGGTCGATATCAACGTACCTTACACTTCACGTAACGCATGACCAGGGAGTGCGATGTGACATATTTCAATCACACCACTCCAATGAGAGGGGAGATACGCAGAAGGAACTCTCAATGCCTCAAGAGTAAAGTGCCCTTCATTACTGACCGTTTCAACCTCGGT
>BLKM01001137.1:0-16646 GCA_013340265.1 Coptotermes formosanus
CTTCTTCTTCACAGTGGTGCCAATCCGAACATCAAGAACCGTGTTACTGGTATGCCTTTGCTACATGCTACAGCACGGAGTGGAAATTTTGAGCTGCTGGAAATTTTTCTGGAGGTGAAAATTACAGATACAAGTGTGAAAGATAATGAAGACCGGACAATACTCCATTGGTTGGCCGGCGTATGTGAAAGGAAGCCAGGTGACAAGCAGAGAGTAGAGAACTGCATCAAGCTTCTTCTGAATCAGATCACCGGTAGGAAGTTGGTTTTAGATCAGGACCGTTCGGGGAACACTGCTCTATCCATTGCTGTTGAACATGAGTTTGAGGACAGGATAATACTGTTGTTGGATGTCGATCCTGAATACATAGACCCCGACCACATCATTCCTATCTTGAAGTCAGCCAGTAGGTCACTGCTAGAGGCGATACTCGACGGCTGCTTCGACAGTACCATCGAACCGGTAACTAGTGAGGTTTTGAAGGTGACATTCAAAAGTATGGCCCTTGCACAAATGGTAACTCTTGTTGAAACGTCGCAACATAAGGACTTACTGAGACATCCAGTCATACCAGTTTTCTTGAATTTACTATGGAAAAAAGTGAAGGGCATTTTCTTTGCAAATGTGATTTTATACGTCGCGTTCCTGCTTTCCTTGACTGCATACATACTAGTTTCCGAATACTTTAACATACAAAACAACGTAGGCGCTGCGAACAACACTAATCGCAGTCTCAATTTGAATGACAGCCATTTGAGGTCTGGTACGAAAGACGAAAGTCTGTATAATATTTCGAATGGCTTGTGGTATACCCTTATGATACTACTGGGTTTGTTACTTATGAGGGAGGTGTGCGAGCTACTTCTGTATCGTAAAGGGTACATAAAGTCGTGTGAGAACTGGATAGAATTACTGCTGATCGCTGCCACTTTCGCATCATGTTCTGGTGTGGTGGACAGCATGCAGATAAAGAGACACTTCTTCGCCATCGCCATCCTGCTAGGGTGGTTTGAGTTGGTACTCCTTTTAGGACGACTGCCGCTGCTGTCGGTTCAAACGGAGATGCTCAAAAGGGTCAGTTCGACATTCTTGAAGTTCATGGCGGGATATATGGTACTGATCTTGGCATTCGTCTTCAGTTTCTTTATTCTCTTCAAAGAAAATTTAGAAGGGGGCGATGTTGTCCTGTTTGGCAATCCCTTTATCTCATTACTGAAAACAATTGTCATGTTCGCAGGTGAATTCGAAGCTTCCAATCTACCTTTCAATACTTTGCCAGGTACAAGCCACGTGGTGTTCTTGTTGTTTATTTTTCTTGTAACCATTGTTTTATTGAACTTGCTGAACGGTCTGGCTGTGGGCGATACAAGAAAGATCACAGAGGATGCTGAAACGCTGAGTGTTTCGGCAAGAGTAAAATTAATAGCAGATCTATATGACGTGTATAAAGCACTCCCTGATTTCATGTGTCCTCGCAAAGGGGCATCAGAAGTGTTCGAATTGTGTCCGAACAAGCCGAATCAAATGGAGTCTACTGATCTTCAGTCGTTACTACGTATTATCGCCGAGAAAAGAGATGGGAGCAAGAAAGAGAAATCGTTTGAACATGTTGAAAATTGGAAGTTTTTTGCAGATAAGCTGTCCGAGTTGCAATTACAATCCCAAGAAATATGACAGATTCTCATGAAAATACAGACTCATCTAAATATTGGAGAAACTTAGAGAAGTCATGTTGAGGTTTAAAACGCCCGAAGCACAAGTGACGTTTGCTGCCCATAACGTACAAGTTTCCCTGTCAGTATCATATGTTCTGTGCACTTTCCTCTGTACTTAGATTTACATTCTAAATTATTAACTGCTCAGACGCTCAGTCACAAATATTTACCCCTATATATTAATATTATCCCGAAATACCTTTTTAATAAATATTCGTCGATTTCGGAACTTTTTCAAGTCTCCTGTAGCGCGTCCTAAGTGATAGAATACACTGCCAACAACAGAAAGGTTTGTCTAAATTCAGCAAATTACAGTAATTACGCAAATCGCCCAAGTAATTAGATCTTCAGACTAATAGCATATTTTCACCGATGTTGAAAGTTCTGTTAAGACATTTCTTCCAGAACTGAAAGTGATCCATATAAGAAAATTTATTCGTCTATGTTCCCAACATAATAAAGGCTTAGCAATATCTTTTTCTGAAGCGGAAGCCTTTTAATAAATAAGAGAAAATATATCCTTGCAGAAAGTGAAATGTCTGTTCTTAGGAAAATGTTAATTTTTATGTAATGTATGGAAGTTTAAAGTAACATAGGTTTTGCAATTTAGTCCAATGCTTCAAATTTCCGTTGACTCTAGGTATGGATTTAAAATGGAAAGCCAAATATATCAGAAAAATAGTAGTCATCGTTTCGCCATCTCAAAAAAACACACTTTTGTGGTGCAGAGCCAAAGGACAAATTTTTATATGCAATAATTTGTTTAACAGCTGAAGAATATTGAAATGAAATACTCCAGTTTTATGTTCACAGAATGCAGTTTCATTATTTGTAGCGGATAACTAACGAAGGTGGCCCCCTTGACGTAGGGTTCCCTCTCTCAGATGATCAACACAATCGTAAAAACCCTACGAAACAAATTTTGTTCTTGATTGGTGAGAGAAATCTCATCTTGAAATGCACATTTCAGGTCCTGTATTGTGTGGCGGGAATCCTGTGTACCCATTCTTTCGGATATCCGCACAGAAAGAAGTCTGGTACCGTGATGTCCGGCGAACGTGCTGGCCACGGGGTGCCTCCAAAACGTGAAAAAAGCTTATGAAGACATTGCGGACCACGTCCATGCTGCAGTGTGATTTTCTTGCTAGATTCATCCCAAACTTATCATGCTTATGCCCAGCATGATCTAAGCAATGTGGACTGCACCGAAATGATTCCCTTGCTCTGCGAACATTTCAGTAGGCACACTTCTTCAAGCACCATGAGGACTATCAATTACACTGCTAGTGTCTTCAAACTTATGTATCCGCATCAAATTCCTATTGCTTGAAGGAATCGCACCATGCCTAGGAACCCTAAACTGCTGCCTCAAGCGACGCTGTGTCCGAATGACAGGCTTTGCCATGCAGTGAAAGAGGACAGCTGCAGTTCTCTGCGTTACACTCCACCTACCAGTTGTGAACAAACCAGTGTTAAAATGGCATCATGCCCTTTCTTGCTTGCCGAGATGTTGCACACCCTAACCCTCACTAGTCGGACTGGAGAGAATTCTGAATAGTGTCCGCCGGCTGTGCGACAGTCTGTATCTTGCAGTCTAAACAATTACGCTAGAATTCTGCAGGCTGACAAAGTAACTGCTCCATTGTGATGGATGAGTCCACATAAGAATATAAGTGAAAAGCCTTGCTGCGGGCCGTTTTCTTAACGACTCTTGATTATGGACGCTAAGCTACAGTTGAGAAAAAAGTGTATAAAATACCTTCTACACACATGTCATTTACAAAGGTTAACGAATCCCAGGACGGTCCTGGGCATGCCCGGAATATTCCAGGATTCTGAGTATCCCAGATTTCCAGACAGTGGATACATGATGGTGGAAATGTCAACCCTACGCACCGGCCACCTTTATTCCTCAGGAAATATTCCTGTTAGAGGCCACAGTGCGGCTATATGATTACGTCAATGAGAACTTCCAATGACGCTTTCTGATTTTTAGCGCATGGCTTGAACCAGGTGCGCCACAATATACCCCGTCCGTTATTTGTACTCTTATGAAATATAAGCTCACTCCCTATCATAACACTTCTCCACAGCCTGCACAAATATATGGTCTTCCGAATAAACATAAGTCAAAGGATCTTCCAACACACATAGTGAATTCTAGCAGGACATCTTGATACGACTTGACTGGACTCCTCTATAAAATATTTAGTTTAATAATGAGTAAATCATGACAATTTTAACAAATCGGGTTACTTCACTCTTTTGCCAAAACAGGCAAACAGTTTCAAACCTGAAATACTCGTGAGTTTGATATGGTGAGGCTTTTCACTAATACGTCGGGCGGGAGAGTCGTACGGTTTATCGGAAGTAGCTGCACTGCAATTGACTGGCAAAAACCAGCCTTGGTGGTGGATGCTCTTGTGGACGTACTAGAATTTTTTACGAACTACATTACAGTGTGCCAGTTAAATATTGAGACTGTATTTGTCCGAGCGTCTTACAAAAAGATAAGCAACACAACGTATACTCTTGACCAATAGAGTGTGCTCTTTTCAATGAGCACACCTCCGTAGCGTCAGTAGTTGTTTTACCGGCACCCAAGCAAGAGAATGTTTGCGGCTTGTGCCAGAATTTTCAACATGGAGCAAGGTGCCGTGATTGAATTTTACTTTCAATCGGGGAAAATTGCCACTGAAGTGTACCAAGGCCTGAAGAATGTGTACAGCGATGACTGTCTGAGTCGTGTACAATTCTTCCGATGGTTCGTGGGTTTTAAAGAAGGCAGGGAATCGCTGGACGATGATCCTCGTCAAGGCCGGCCAGTTTCCGCTCGGTCCAAAGAAAATGTGGAGAAAGCTCGCGCCATTGTGACGCAGGACAGACAAATAAACACTAGGTTACTTGCTGAACGTCGCGGGCTCGGTAAGGAAGCGACCAGGCAAATTTTGGGAATAGATTTTCAGAAAAGGAGGATTTGTCCAAGTTTGTGCTGCACTCTGAAGCAGTTTCTTTCTTTCATATCGACCTCTGTGATCCAGCATCCCCCCTACTCGCCAGAATTGTCACCGGAAGAATTTTTCTTCCCACGGATGAAACTAAAAAGAGAGGGTTTCAGCGACATTATTGACATTCAATGCCGTACGACCGAGCAACTGAAAGGGGTTCCATTGCAAGATTGCCAGCATTTTCGAGAACCCGTATAGAGGATCTCAGGGTTGGGTGGAGTTTGGGGGGGGGGAGGCGATTATATTGAAATCAGTAATAAAAAGGTCTAAAATTTTCTTTGGTTTCTTTATAACAAAGGCAGTCTCATTATTTAAGGGGCACACTGTGTACGTTCAATCCTTCCAACAGGAAGAGGGAGTGAGTATCCTTTACGCGCCGTCGTCCGTAATTTCTTCATTGAGCATTTCGAGGAACTGTCACATAGGCTGTTTTCTCCCGTACTTTTCGTCGATTCAGCCTTCACCGCTTCCGAGGGAATAGTCTTCCGAAGAATCAGCGTGAGTTTTCGTAAGAGTTTTATATATTTTGTGATGGATTCTTCTAGAAAATGAAAGTGTCCCTACGTGCTTATGAAGAGGGTCAGCGGATAAGTTAAGATGAAGCCAAGGACCTACGAAGTTGAGTCATCCCTGTCTATGGATATATGGGGAATCGGCCCATATGATGTACTTGAGGAATCCATCGGACAAGCTAGTATGCAGTTCTTTCCCGTTTTGAAGCCCAGATGAAGACGGAGGGTAACAAGTACTAAGGACGAAGGTTCAGGAAAGTTCCGTATTATCTTCCATCACCCTACGTTAGTAGTTCCAGGGCTACTTCATAGATGTTTCTAGCGTTAGAAGAGTTAATTTCGTTTTTTATTAAAATTAGGTACTAGGGCTTGTGATTTCTCCATCCGTTAGATGATGTTAATTTAATTTTTTTGTCTATACATAGATTAGGTCTTCACAGACATAGGCACTTTTAAGATAAAAACTTACTACCAACTGGTAAAAAGCCCGGAGTTTCAGAGCAGTTCTTCTTATTCTGCTTAAGTTAGAAGGTGTTAACCATATTTTTACCCTAATGAATGAGACCGATCCTGTCCTCCACACGAATTTATATTATTTTTAACACAAGGCGACGGAAAACCTCCAAAAAGTAAATTATTTCACAGACAAGTGCGACTGCCAGCGACTTTCTTAAAGATGACATTGTGTTCTCTCGAAATGTTTATAAAAACCCCAATAAGTGCACTTAATTGGTGTATATACATTTTTTGTTTTATATCAAAGAATTTTCGACATATTTCGGCTCACACCGAGCCTTCCTTAGGTAGACAAATACTACGGAACGTAACAATTCATACGCCAAATTTTTGTGGTGCTTCGATTAAATTATGGTGTTACCTGTGGAACCACATTCATGTAGGGTACGTCGTATGTGTAATGTCTAAGCTACTTGTTACTTATTTGTTTCAACATATCTTAGATATTCACAAAACCTCTTTTATGGTATTTTCCGGTATGACCAGCCTATACATTACCAAAATTGTGACATTTTAATTAATATATGTCACATTTCGTTTATTCATTTTGGGCTTGTTTTCGTGATCTTTGCATTTTATATATCTAAAGTTTTTTGACTGAAAAGCTGTGGTTTTGTTACCTTCCTAATTTTGGGGTTTAGTAGTTGACAATAGTTTATATATTATGTGGTCGTCTTTCGTGTTTGTCAGGCTGCAAACTCCGTAATTTTTTTTAGGATTCATATTTAAATTTGCAGTTATAATTTTGAGGTATTCATTATTTTGTGCAATATGTATCATCGTATCCATTTCTTTATTTTACCTGTGTATCTATGCAAGAAGTTGATGCATTCTATTTATAAGGAATCTATAAGCTTCACTTTTGTGTTCCATAGACAGATTACAAGAAAATGAATTTTATTGTTGGTACACGTGGTTTGGTACATATACGTATATATATATACACACACACATATGTATAAAAATTCAAAATTTCCTTTTTTCTGATGATTAGGAAGTCTCAGAAAGTTATTGAAATTTAACTTATTCAGTGTATCAAGTATTTCCTCAGCAGCCATTTTTTGTTTTATCATATATTATTGAAATACCATTGACATGTCTGTTATAATATATTGTGTTCTATGTTTCTATCCTACGTTTCACTACTACATTTTCATAGGGTTAGAGACGCATCTCTTCTACCAGACAAGAAATGATGTATTCAATGGCAAACCCTTTCAGAAGTTTGAAAAATTATTTAAAAATTGAAAATAATTTTTGTTCAGCACTCTGCGTAACGGTAGTATGAGTTGTTTCACGGTTGTTTGAATATTGTTGAAGTTTAATTCAGTAGTATGTAACATTAAATTGACGGGTATGGTGACGTAAGGATCTTTTATGTCCAGTGCAATAAACCTACATGTTTCATAGAACTTAAGTTTTGTTTAGCTGCGTGCTGAGTAGAATTGATTGTACTGAATGTATTCGAAAGGGATAATATATTTGGTAGCTTCTTTCTAATGTCTGTATGTTTGTATTCTTACTTCCGACCACATCCTCAGTGCACATATCCTGGGACGTCTCTGAATCCAACACAAAACTTGCATCAGTTTCAGATGTTTGGCCTTCACACGAGTGAGAAGCCCCAAAAGGCGACGAAATAACTTTTCTTGTCTTTCCACACCTTTCTGGCGCACCGGACATCTCGCGTCCCCTAACAGAAAAATTGTAACGGATTCTAGAATGGTGGTGTTGGCATGCAGTTGTGCAAGAGCATGACTGCACCAGTAAGGCACTGGACGATAGATGCAGCTTTTGCAGACGTTTCAGAATGTACGAAAATTGTTGTTGCCATCATTGCGGTCATTCGCTGTAGCATTGTTAATAAAGGCTTAATTAAAAGATTGAAATTTTGTTGCTCTTTTTTAAAAATGAGGGTAAGTATAAATCACCGCCGATGCAAGTGGCTGCGCGGTCTAAGGTGTGGGTCTGCGGCCGCTCACTTGCTAGGATTGTGGGTTCGAATCCCACCGGCGGCATGGATGTTTGTCTCTTGTGAGTGTTTGTGTTGTCAGGTAGAGGTCTCTGCGTCGGGCTGGTAACCCGTCCAGAGGAGTCCTACTGAGTGTATATGTGTGTCTCTGTGTGTGTGTGTCTGAGCGTCATCTCGAAAAATCAAAATGAAGGAGCCTAGGCCCAATAAGGCTGTCGAGTCATGAAAAAACGTAAAATTCTTCAACATTTGCCAATCAGACCTAGGTATGTACAAGAATGCTGACGGGGAATAACGTCAGGCATTAGGTGCTTTTGATGCACAGCGACTGTGTCAGTTGCTGATTATATAGGAAGGAATTAGAAACGGAATTTAAAAGAGTTACTCATAAGTAACTCTGAAAAGTTTAAACTCCTATCTAGCAGATAACACATTGCTTTTCTTATGAAATAACTGATCGATTAACGATGTTTACCTGACTAGTCAAAATTTCAGATTTATAAGAAACATACAAATAAACTGAGAGAAAATATTTCAGAGATTTTATTGTAAAATTAGGAGGTGCATTAAATAGCGAACATGCTTTCGAATGTTACTTGACAGGCCCATATGAAAACCTGGTGGTCACTACAGAGAACGTAGTAGCAGGTTTGTATTATAAATTAACGTGTGAAAAACAGACGCCTGAATATTTGTAAAACACTTTAGTGCTGCTACAGGCAAGCATAAATTAATGACATGTATAAAGTTATGTTGTGGATTGTGAAGTGGATTGTAAAACCGAAGAGCTTAGAGGCTGTCGTTTTCAAAAGTATCCTTGGTTTTCAGAGCTACATTGCTGAATATACCAATGGGTCTTATAATATTTGTGTGCAAATGTTCACGCACACGCGTAACTTTATAGGCATACTGTACATGGGCGCCGACAAAAGTCAACTCCTTCAAGGTGGAATTGTTTGGGAGGCACAGAAAGCACACAGATAACATGCCAATGATATTAGCCTACTGTTTTTACTCTTAAGAAACGAAGCCTAAAGACAAAATAAACTGCTAAAGAATGACAAGAATGAAGAGATATTTAAGGCAATGTGAAGAAAAGGATTAAGAAAATAAGGGGAGAATTAAACGAACAGCAAATAAAGTAAACGTAAAGTCGCCCATGTGCACGCCATTAAGGCGTATGGGGAGTGGACTTATAGCCCACTTTATCCTTTACCTAAGCATTTACATGGAAGTGAGTGAGTGGTCAGCTAAAATCCCCAGTCGATTTACATTCAGAATGCATTTAATACGAGAATGGTTTGTGATCGAACTTCCCTTGCCAGGTCTGGTTCGAATCCAGCCTGGGAAACGAACAATAATAATGTGTGTGGAAAAAGAGTTCAACTCCCTCACCCCACTACACAAAAGGACAGGAAACCCTCTGATCTGGGGAAACCGGCGGTGAAACAGAGCTCTCAACAGGGTTAATTGCCACACTGCTTGAAAGTTCAAGCCTTGAGGCGGTGATGTTGAAGGCCAACATCTGGCCAGCTCCGGCCACTGCATCGTGTGAGTGGACACGTTGTAATGCCATAAATACTTTGTAAGAAGGGTTGAAAGGGTTACCCTCTCGACAGCTACTTGGCCTTACTAAGGAGCTAATCCTCCTAGTAAGTGCGGAAACATGAACCCAGTGTTCAGGGTTCAAACAATAAGGGAAGACACCTGCACCCACTTGGAAGGAAGGGGTTGTGAGGCAGTTGTGAAGCAGACGGAGTACTGTTTAGGTGGTCTTTGAGGAATCTGGATTGATATAGGTCAGGAGAGACTGGATACAGCTCTAAGTGTTACTGTCTGTACGTTCTGTAATGTGTAAATAATAAATAAGGTACAATTTAATTTACGCCTATGACTTGATGAGTACACCCCTGTGTCACCTGGGATAGTCGACCACTGAGTAAAAACAAGGAAGTCGGTTGCAGGTTGTACCGGTAACAGATCTCAAGGCTTTGTAGGAGAGAAAATTCCCTCTCTTATGCCGGCAATCGAAACGTTATTCTTCGGTCGCCCAGCCCATAAGAGTCACTATATTGACTGAGCTGTGGGAAGAAATGCAGGAAGAAAGAAAAGTGAGGAGACGGAGTGTGAAAGTAACTATTAGCAGTAACGTACCGACGTGCCAAAAACAGTGACTGGAAAAACAGGGATATTTAAAATGAGAAGAAAGTAATTCAATGTGAACTGAATTATTGCAAAGTCTGTGACTGGGATGCGCATTATGAGCAGATATTCATGTTACAGAAAGTAAGTGATATTTTTGAGTCATATATTGCTTCTGAAATGTTGGAACGTTTTTCAGTCTTTTAACAGAAATACATTTTTAAATTTACAACATAAGTACACGAGTTTTGTTATAAGATAACTACAGTACGAAGAAGTAAATAATCTTGTCTTACACATTTATTTAATAAATTATGGGTTCGTGTTATATACATATTTGGTTTCTTATGAAAATTTACATATGGCGGTTGTAGGAACGTGTAGGTTTCGAAACACGCTATAGCTATGCAATGTACAATTCACGGCACTAACCAGCCACACATTGTACATGGAGTCTAGAAGGACTCATCGATTACATCAAGTCCCATCCCAGCCAATGTGCTGCTCAAGGTGTCCGAGTGCCGTAACGCTACCAACAGAACAGCTTTGGGAGATCACAGCATTATGAACGTGCGCTTAGGAAATATCTTGTGAGGCGTAACTCTTTGCTTGATCTTATCTGGAAAAGAAAGCAAATAATACGAAACTTGAGTCTAGCCTTTGTTTTTAGCTTCATTTGTTGCAACCGATTAAACACGATAGAAACATGCCAGTCAGTTTTGCTGTAGCCAGAAAACACGCCTCCCCCCCTCCCCCCCTGTTTACATACCTTGATTTATTCTAGCATGCTCTGCAGTAACGAAAAGTTTCTCAGATGCTAGGCATCTGGTCACTTGCTTATCCATTAGGTGCAAACATCCAACATCCAATGTGTACAAAGTTACACCTTAAAAAACACTTTTACTGTCCAGGATACAGAAAAAACGATGGCTTAAATTCGACACAACTCTCTTACAACAAAACTAGTCAGGATGACAGGCTACAACTATCTGAAGACGAGCGATCCTTACTGCTTTCCAGCAGGGGAATAACTACGGCTTCTATCCAGCAGGACACGTGCGGGTGCTATTTTAGTTCTTCCAAAGTACAGACCGGAAAATAGCAGATAAAATCTCTTCCCATACCTCCCTGAAAATGGCAACACGCGCGGCAGAAACATGTAGAACCCCATTCTGTATATACATTGATTTCAATATACGTGTGCGCATTTGTTGGCACTGCTATTGTACATAAATGGGACGAACTCTGCGCAAGATACCTTGCGCCTTGTTTTGGACGTGTTTGTAAGAAATGACCTTCCCCCTTATGGGTTGTTTACGTTTCTATCTTAACACGCGCTAGTACACACAGTATGCGGTTTATCGCGTTGTCCTTATAAGCAGAACTTATTAACGGGGAATCAATTACGCGAAGATAATTTGCCTACACATAAGAGACAAAATGACACTGAGATACTGTAAACTGATACCGGCTAGAGTTATTTTATTCACAAGGATTACACGTGATTATTCATATCAACTGTAAGTACTATTGTACTTACACTCGGTATAAAGAACCCAGCGAACGTACGAAGTTCTGTGCCGGCAGAGAATATATTGCCACTTAATACTGTGTGAAGGAACGGCATGTGGTAACACATCTGGAGAAATCTGCAACTTCTGATAAATCTAATATTTTTTGTAACGTGTAAAACAACATGAAAATTGTGTAACAAGTAGGCCTATATTTATCCTTCGTTTTCCTGTGTGTAACTAATAAAACTGGACATTTGAAATTTATTACGAAGGTAAAGTCAACTTGACAATGTGATCCTTTAAACACCATGCCACGTAAGCATGTTAAAAATTGGAGGTAAGGCGCCATGAATTCTTAAACGCGACACTGGATGTGGTTAGTGTTCTGCATCACGCTGTAGTCGCTTTATCCCTGAGGAAAGAACACTCAAGGTCAACTGAATACGGGGCTGAAATTTAGAACGGAGGCGTCACAAACACACTCCCCCGTTAGCTGTCTGTAAAATACCATTCGAAAGTCAACAAATAAAAAAAAGAAGCGGAAAATTTTGATTTTACACGTGACAAACTTACAAGAGCCCGATTGTAATGAAGCAAAAATTTTTAGCTAAATAAATTGAAAAAGAGCCACAAAACGGAACCGATTTTTAGCACCAGAAACCTAAGGAAGGGAAAAGTAGGTTCTGTGGCTTCAGCTCGAATCTCTTTGTTTGTTCCTTGTCAACACCACAGCTGTCTGAAACGTGCGAGAATTTGTACCCCTTATGACAACGGAATGGGTGAGTGAATATTTATATTCCAACTGATGATGACCATGACGGTTATAATGATGGTGCTGATGGTGCTTAGGATATCTTATCTCGGAACCTGATCGTTCACTGTCAGGGGAGAACGAGGTTAGGTCTTTTCATGTTATTCATACCGAGCGTTTTCCTACAGTGATTACACAAACCAAATTATGCGCGAATAAGTATACAGCACCTCACAACCCGACACGACGCACTGCACACGCTCTGTCAGGGCGAGACCTCTACAGGTCACATAGGATAAAGACAGATTGTGTACGCATGCTCCATGCAGTGTGTAAATAACTGCGAGCTCATACCTGGAAAGGGTCACTTTTCACCTTAAAGCATTGTAATATTATGCTTATTAACTTTGAGTGTTTCAGAATTTTAACGTTATTAGTTTAATCTCTCAATAAAGGCGACACAGTACCCAGATTAGCGCATTGGGTCTGCAGTCCTTCGTTCTGAGTAGCTCCCTGAAGGCTGCACCCCGTTGCCGAAACATGTAGGCGTTTTACACTGGAGTTTTATACTTGTTAATATATTTTGTTAACTGCATAAGTTGGTTTGTGTAAGAGTGGCAAAGAGGGGGTGGGGAAAGGAGTGCTGAGAATAGCGTTTGGGTTAAGAGACAGGTGGTAATTATGGAACAGAAAAACTAGTTATAACGATTTGCACTCTTAACCAAATGCCAATGAGATGACTAAATCAGAGATGATAGAAAGCACACACAGCAATAATGGCAGACATTACTAGTACACACTATACCATGTTACGGGAAACTGGAGAGAAGGATATGTTTTGGGAAGTCGAATACTGATTTCAGGATAGATGTTACGCGTATAATACGAATGACCTAATATGCAGGGATGTGTGGTGGATTAAAGCGAATGTATGCAGGATCCAGATGTAAGCTGTAGTAAACACCGTAATGGGTCTTCGTGTTACATGTGATACATGAAATGTGGGGATGTACTTGACCAGCTGATTAAATATCAGTTTCTTAAGGAGGTCTATTCTGCCTAGAGACAGTCGACGTCGGTACGCCTCTTTGTTACGCTCCGTTAAAGTAGTCGATTAACGGCAACTGCGACACAGAACTTTGAATTTAATTTGCTTAGCATAACATAAGTGCCACGCTTTGCGAGTCATATTGCTATCGCAGCACTATTGCAATTTTAACTCTTTTCTTAGCCATCCGCCTGTTGCCTAATTTTAGTGTTTAACAAGTCTTCAAAGGCAAAGTCTTTCAGTAAATATTTTGACGACTGTGTGTAACATACGACACTGCATTTTGATTTATTCAATTCATATTTACGAGGGCAGCTCGTCTGGCATAGGGACGAAGCTAGGAAACGGACGACCGAGGAACCGCGATGCAGTGGCCGACACCTAAAATAACTTCTAACCCGCTTTAGAACCTCAAGACCGATTTTTGAGCCCAGTGAGGCTCCTATTCACTGGGTAAGTTTGGCTATATTAGAAGGGGTAAAACAGCGGCTGGCGTGAAATTGGAAATTTACTTTAATATTTTGGCGAATTCAATAAACCCTTTAGCTACGCTTCTGGCACCCTTCTGCCTGTATGTTGTGGTACTTGACGGAATACACGTGCGACTTCGGATGCTGAAGGTTAGTAGAACACAGAGTGATATTGCGGACGTGACATATCGCTGTGTACAACGACTGGGTACAGATTTTTATGCTGACGCCTGTTGCGAAGGGTCTACTAGGAAGAAGATGATGCAAATAAATTGATAATACTTTGAAGTAAATCTATTTAAGACAAGCAATATTTCATTCGGATTGACATTTGAAAAACAGAAACCGCATATCAATTACACGGCCGATAACGTATCAAATGAGAGCCGCACACCGTGGGCATATAACAGTGTGAGGTGCAGATATAAAGGCGGAGGTAGAGAATTTATTCAATGTCTGGTTGACTTTTGTTACAGAAGCCATCAGAATTTGAACATTCACTTGACGGAAAAGGAATTTCATTTTGTAAGTAGAATTCATATGCAAATTTTAACTTCATACTCTCAATAACCTTGATCACATACAATACCTTAATCTGCAGGATGCACAGGATGTACAGCCTTTGGTGTATTAATACGGAATTTTCTGTTTCTACTCATGAAGTTAACTCCTTCAATGGTAAGAAAGAAGTCTCCCTTTATAAAGACTTTTTGGTAGTAGATAAGGTCTACAAACGATAAAAGTTTCACAGTCTACGAAAATTTGAAATGTAACATTTGTAGCGTTTGAGAAATGGGCACTTAAAATTTGAAGTAGGAATGTTTAAAGTGCCGTGGGAAAGGTCGTACAAAGGAAATGCTCTCTAATCGGGAGTTGAGTTCACACAAAAGTACGTTTCCCTTACATGGAATATTTAATACAGAATAATTTTGGACGGTAGTAGACACTCCTTCTTTATAATTGAGCCGCCTTAACAGCTAGTATTTTCAAGGTGATAAAATAATGAAATTCTCGGCTTGCACTCGAATAAATTACACGGCAATTTTGATAGAACTGAGGAAGTGCCAATATAGGTCTTTACATGACAAACACTGTAGTTACTATAATTTTAATACTAGATAGTTGGTATCTTTGTCTTATTCACTGCTATATCATTGAGAACAAAATTTAAAACAATTTACAAGATGTCGTGCCACTACGCAGGCGCTTAGTCCGCGGTTATTCGTGGCGAAGTAGCGGGTTCGATCCCCGTTCAGTCGATATATGATCTGCGGTACGCCATGTGGTACTGGGACAATTTCTTCTCCCATTTCTGCTGTTTCTGTCTATCGATATTTATTCTCGAATTCTGCATGCTAGTTCACTTATCACTGACGCTATACCTTTGCAGTTCTTCAGCTAAATAGAACTTCTATAATACTCGTAAGAACAAACGTCTCTTTATCAAAAGCATAAGCAACACTGCAGAAGCCCTCTGTTGAGGCCGGCATAGAGTTAATCCTTCCAGCCTATATTATCCATGTAGATATAATGTGCACAGTTACAGTTTCCATGTTAATGTCGCATTCAGACTGCTGTACAGTGCGCATGGCATTCAAAATTGAAATCTTCCAAAAAATGTGTGCGTTAATCTCATTAATCTTATGGGTGTTATGTGTTCTGCTTAAAACGTCTTTCTAGATAGAATCGCAGCAGTATTAGGAGAAAGGGACGAATGCTGAAACTCTTTGCTCTACAAATGTCTTCTATTTCTCTTAATCCCCTTTACGTCGTTCTTTTCTTCTAAGAATTGTGTTTCCAAACACACAAAAATACACTACGTTCTACCCTCGTTTTCGGAAGTCAGTACGATTCTTAAAATAATTTTTTTACCAGCTACCACTCACACTTTTGCATTCGTGTCTGTTGCAATGGAAAACTTCCACGTCGATGCTTCACGAAGAAAGCATCATGTTCAGGTTCAAGACTGAAGACTCAAATCCAGTGCCATTATCAACAAAATATACAATAAATTTGGTATTAACGGATTTCATTACTATAGTTAGTAGTAGTAGCAGTAGCAGTAGTAGCAGCAGCAGCAGCAGCAGCAGTAATACTAAAGGCAAAGATTACGCTAGAACAGGTCATGAAGACCCAGAGGGATAGGAGAAGTATAGCTCTACTCTTTCTTTAATTTCTCTGCTAGATAGGGGTGGGTGGTCAACAACACACCCCGACCGCTTTAACCCTAGGAAAGAGACCCGGTACCAATTGTACAGGGGGCTGGGTGGGCGGAAACCTCGCTCCACCAGGTTGATCTCCGGACCGTCCAGCCCGGAGCGAGCAGCTACACCGGCTACGCTATTCCGGCCCATATTATTATTATTATTATTATTAGTAGTAGTAGTGATTGTAATACTACTACTTCTACTAGCGAGGCTAAAGAATCAGGCTTCTTGAAGAAATTTAGTTACATAATTCTTTCTCCGTTTTTACACCAGCAAACAATGGGTGACCGAGAGATGACTGTAGAAGCAGCCGGTGGGTCTTCGCATGGACCGGACAGGAGACAGCCAGCTGAGGTGGATCCTGTAGAATTCCGCCAAAGAACCTCCGTGCCAAATAAAGAGCGTCGTGAACGAAATGTGGAGAGTATCATGCTTCGGATAGAAAGGGAAAGTGATTTTAAATTCCTAATGGACTGGCCGAGTTGGAAACCAATATTTTTGGCAATGTATTTCAGTGACGTCGACAAACTGTCCTCACTGCTCAGGGATCCTATGACGAACGTTGACGTCACTGATGAGAAAGGAAACACAGCTCTGCACTGCGCTGTTCTATCAGCTTGTCTGTTTGGTGACACAGACAGTGATTTATACAACTGCATTGACCTGTTGATGTGCCAGGGGATAAAAGTAAACATGCCGAACAAGAAGGGCTACACTGCAATAGGACTGGCTGTACATCACCTTCACAAAACGTGTGTTGAGCGCATGTTGAAACACCCATCAGCTCACCG
>BLKM01001145.1:0-25758 GCA_013340265.1 Coptotermes formosanus
TCCGTCCGAGTGCAGTCTGGTATGCTACCTCAAATGAGGTCATGGCCACTACCTTCCACAACCTTTCTAATTCATCAGTTGCTAAATATCCCGTCAAAAACAGTCTTCTGGTATGTGACCCTGTGTAATCTGGTGAAGATTACCCATCATTTCGGTGAAAAATCCTGCCTTTTTCAGGGTATTAAGAATTATTCTGTCATTGGACGCGGCCGATCCCAATGGCCATGCGGTCTAAGGCGTAGGTCCGAAGCCTCTTGATTGCTAGGATTGCGGGTTCGAATTCCGCTGTAGGCATGGAGGTTTGTCTCTTCTGTTTGCTGTGCGTTGTGTTGGTAGCGGCCTCTGCGACGAGCTGATCGCTCGTTCAGAGGTGTCCTACCGGTTACGTGTGTCTAATTTTGTGTGATTAGAAACCTCAAGAATAAGGCAGTCAACGCCGGGTTTGGGCTGTTGCGCCACAGAAAAAAATCATTGGATGGTATATTATCTGAACTAGTCACAGCGACGATAAATAAACAGAAACTAAATTATTTTATTTGACATTACGGGAGTCTGACGTCAGGGTTCTTTAACCTTTTAAAGCCTAGCGGTAACTTTACGTACCACCAGGTTTAAGATTAAAAAATTCTACGTGGTGCCCACATTGCGTTTATGTGTTTTGTACGGATCTCAGAACAAACAGCAACTTTTGCCTTATAAAACATTAAGAGACTGGTTTTTATAACCGAAGTGGAGAGTGTTTACTGCGCGGTACGCACTGAGTCCTTATATAAAACAGATACGCTTCGTCTTTAAAGGGTTAATGGCACGTTTCTAAGGAAGCCATACCAACGAAACTTACTCTTCTCAAAACCGTACCTCAACCAGACCTCAGTCTCCTGGTTCACGTGACCCACTGGGCCCACCCTCTGTTCCTTCTGATACCTCTGATAGAGCCCGCGGGGGAGGAGCTGATACACTGGCCTAATGGCTGTATCATGTGATGTTAACAACAATTCTTTTGTTGTGTCAAATGCACATTCGCGAATTTGTTTGTTATTTTTTTTATCAAAATGTCAGAGACCTTATGACTAAGCCACTGGAGTTCCACGACAGTATTCCTTACACCGACTCTAATGTTATTTGTCTAACATACACGTCGCTGAATGGCTCTATAAGGATGACAATTTATTTCGAAAGTGATATACACTTTTTCAATCGACAGAAACAGTTCCAATAAGGCACGTTGGGTTGGAAGTTTTAATAGCCATAAATTCCAAACTTCGTCGTTTTAAACAGTGGTATGATTTATAGTTTGACGAGAAACGTACTTGAGTTGAACTTCCCACCCTTGATTGTGATAGTCTGCTTTTTGGTACCCACTATTTTCCTCCGGATGCCTTACCAGATACTCCAAAAAAACTATTTTTTTTCTTAGAAAATAAGCTTCATTTTTAAAAGTATCGTGTTATTTTTATGCGGGATTTTAATACTCCCCGTTAAGATTGGGAATGCGGGTTGCTCCTGCGTGTCGTCATTATTTGAAACTTAAGGGAGATGCTGTACGCTTCTACACGTGGGCCTACAGCTGTCTTCTTGGGCTTACACAGAGCAGTTAGACTGCCAAAGACAACAGTCTGGTGGACCTTGTGTCAGGGCAAGCCCGAGATATGTGCGTTCCGGGCACGCTAATAATTTGGCGCCCCTTCGAAACCATATGCTTTAAACTTTTTCGGCCTAGAGGAGGGCTGGCGAATATTTCTGAGGGCGGATGCCCAAATTAAACATAATTTTCGAAGACATTCTTTCACGTGTTTAAACCCAAATTTTAACAGCGCCATATTTCCTATTATTCCAATAACGTTTTAGCGTCCCTTATAGGTTGGTGCCCTGGGCAGCTGCCCACATGGTCCTGCCTTGTTTTTACGAATGTATATAATCTAGGGATTACGTTTGTTAATACGGGCCTGCTCAAAGCAGTTGTATTCCATCCTCCCATGGTTATTGATATAGATTTTATATTCCATAAATCTACATATATTTACAAGCGTACCTGTCCTAAATATTTTGTTGGGAACTACAGTATGTTACATAATATCCTGTTCAATTACTACTGGTCTCATACGCAACAACACATCAGTAGATGCGGCTTTCGGTACTCTCAGTGCTGCTGTGCATCATGCTGTGGATTAGTCTATTCCCTGTGGTTCTATCAGAAAACCAAACACCGTCCTTTTTGCTCTGCTTCCACAACGTACTCTTACCATGCACGTAAAAATGTATTTTCATAAACGATGTAAAAACAATCTTTCAAAATATTGTAAACGTGTTAAAACTACCATCAAATCCGACAGCCTTGCCTGGTCTGTTGACGATGATTTAAAAACACACCCTACCGAATTCTGGAAACACATGTCTACGTTACGAAAGAATAAGTCCACTGCGAGCAAGCGACGTGTTGGTGGAACTTGTATAGATGATCCTGGCGACTTTGCTGAAATTTTTGCTAAGCAAGTCTACACAGCGTATAATAATGCTTGTGCACCGCTTAGCCCTGTTTCAGTTCTGTGTTGTGAGTCCCTAACGTTGATCTTGATATTCAGAAAGTCGTTAAAATACTAAGACCAACCAAATCTGTCGGACATGATTACATGCCTTGTTTGGTTATAAAGAGATGTTCGACTGTTTTAGTGCCTGTACGTCAATATTTTTCAGTCTCGGTGTATCTTAGCAGAACTTTCAAACACAGCGGCAGCAAACAGTAATTGTGCCTCTTTATAAGGAAAGCAGTGACACCTGTGTACAAAAGGATAGACCTATATCTATTCTCACTAACTTTTCTCCCAAAAGTCTTTGAACTTCTTACACATGATCGTATGCCCTGTTATGTCAGATGTAAATGGACTCCTTATCAACATGGTTTTGTCAAATCCAAATACACGAGTACTGTTAGCATAAATCATCTATACACAGGAACATACGCACATAACAAAGGTATACGATAGACACACGCTTGAAGCCTCCTACATGTTTCAGCGATAAATTGCCATCCTCAGGGAGATGTCAATACAAAGTAATGTACGTTATATTTAATACATTATATATTATATATTCCTTGTACTGAAGTCTCCCCGAAGATGGCGATTTATCGCTGAAACATGTAGGAGGGTTTAAGCTTATGTATAACGTATACTTTTGTTATGTGCATATATTCGTGTGTATAGATGATTAGAAGCACATTGTACGGACTGAATAATATTGAAGTTTTGCAAACTACTATTACCGGTGTAGTGTCATACTTAAGACGGTATATCCCCATTTGTTTACAATGCCCAGCTGATGCCATTTACTTTGATGTAAGCTGTGCCTTTGATATTCTCCCTCACATACTTCTTATACGTAACGTCAGTGCCCACGGGCTCTCTGATGATTATGTCACTTGGCTGCGTAATTACATAAGTAGTTGTTACTTTTATGTTCGAATCAACAGTTGTTATTCGAAGCCCTTCGAAATTCCTTCTGATATTCCTCAAAGATATGCCTTTGGGTCCCTTCTATTTAATGTATTTATTAATGACCTTTGCACTTCTGTCAAGCCCTCGAGATATTTGCTGACGATATAACAGTTTTCCTACTGAAATATCAACAAATATTTATATAGTCCTACAATCTGACATTAACTCCCTTTGCGGTTGGTGTGCTGCTAACCATATAAAAGTTAAAACCAACAAAACTGGAGTTGTTACCTTTACAAGCAAAAATAATGCAATAAGCAATAATTATAAACTGTGTGACAAATGCGTAACACGTACCCACTCCATTAAAGATCTAGGAATACTTTTGGATATCAAACTTTTTCACCACCATGTCGACTACGTATTTTCTCAGTCACTCAAGATGTTGGGAGTGCGACCTACCTGGACGGGCTCTCCTCTGCTACTGATTGTTCAGTACTGTTATATTGCACCTTAGTGACCTAAGTTACAATATGCGTGGCCTGTGTGGAACAACATTACGACTGCTGGAATGCAACGAAATTTGGCAGCTCTAAGAGTCAGCCATTCTTTTCCTCATATTCCTGATAATTATACTTACGCACTTGAGCTTCTGAAGTTACATACTTCAGAAGTTAGAAACCATCACCCTGGCCTTCTTTTTTTCGTTCATGCTTTCGTAGGATCAAACTTTTATCCTTCTTTCGTTGACGATAATTATTAGACCCAGAGTTCCGTCTCTGAACATTAGAAACTTCACCCTGTTTTCTGTTAAACACGTAAAAATATTCCTCCTTCAAAATGTGAAACAGCTGTTTATTTAGTATGCAGTTGTATAAATGTATTTAGTAAGAAAGTTAGAACTCTGAAACAGAATTGACGGCAGTAGCACATTTCACTTGAGATATGGTGTCACTTATTTAGCTGACTTGTGATTAAATTTCAGTCAACAACATTTTAGATAGGATATGCCGTCACCACAACCAGGGCTGTGGAGTCGGAGTCGGAGTTGGAAGGAATTTGAGGTGGAGTCGGCGCCGGTAAAAATGTACCGACTCCGACTCCGACCTCAGTCTAAAATGTTATCTAGATACTCCAACTCCAGAGCCCTGTTAGCTACAGTAACCATTAGACTTACACTTAAATATAGGTTATAAGTCTAAAAAGTAGCCTGATAATTTACGTGGTGGTGATGAAACGTTTTTTAGGTTTACCGTTATTAACACATATTGAGCTTTTATGAAGGCGTCGGAGTCTTAGAGTCGGAGTTCTAAAAATCGAGGAGTCGTAGTCGGAATCGGAGTCGGAGGTTTTGTGTACCGACTCCACGACCCTGACCACAACTGTTAATTAGTGTTTATTTTTTAAATTGAACAACAACACCAATTAACAGTTGTGATGACTGTATATCCTGTCTAGAATATTGTCCCAATATCACAACGGTATTCCCAGCATAACGTTTTAAATTTCGGTCGTAAATCGAGTTTTTTGTTGATTTTTGTTTTATGTGCTTTGTGTGTGTATGTGTGTGTGTGTGTGTGTGTGCGCGCGCGCGCGCGCTTTTTTTTTTTTTTGTTTGTGGAACGTCTGTTGCAATTATTTTGTGCTAGTTTTGTAATTGGCCTTTGCACTGTTACGCTATTACTTTAATAAATGAGACTTGAATTATTACTGTTTAAAAGCACGTTATCCATACGAAATTTAACTGCAGAAAATATGTTTTCAGCTTGAATAGTCTTCCTGCTTCGAATTCCGTCCAGACAGCTAGTCGTATGGAAGTTTACCACAGCCTTCTAAGCATTCTGCCCCTTGCGTTTCATTTCAGTGTTTTCTGTAGATACTAGAATAGTTAAAACCTAGCATTTGTCCTTGTAAATTATTTACAGGAACCGTGTTAAGTATTAAGGTACATAAGGTACTGTATATTACGTAATAATGGTCATATTAAAACTAAGCACTATTATATTAGCCGACCCCAGTGGCCGCGCGGTCTAAGGCGTGGGTCTGCGTCCGCTGGCTTTCTGAGATTGTGGGTTCGAATCCCGCGGGTGTCACAGATGTCTGTCTCCTGTGAGTATTGTGTACTGTCAGGTAGAGTTCTCTGCGTAGGGCTGATCACTCGTCCAGAGGAGTCCTACCGAGTGTGGTGTGCCTGAGTGTGATCGTGAAACCTCAGTAATGAGGAGGTGCTGGCCCACTAGGGTCTGTTGCGCCGATGGAAAAATAAGTTGTATGGTATGTAACATTGTTACCTACCTATTTTATAGATCATTATTCTTCGTCCAGTTTGTTCGCGGTACGGAAGGACAGACAAAACGTTGTCATCGCCAATGTGTCTCATGTTCAGCGGATTTAAACTCTTGTGGATTTCTGGATTGTTCTCTTTGAAACTGTAATAGTTGGCCATCTGAAAATTAAAATATTGGTAGTCATTAAACATGTAAATTGAATGCCAATGTTAATATGTACCTTGTTTAGTTACATATGTATTTAGTGAGTTTTGTTTCGTTCCTTACATGAGTCCGTTCTTCTTCTTCTTGCGAAGCATGCACTTCTTAAATATGTATTTGCGTAATTCTACTCTGTTTTTTTAATACCCATATTACTACGCTTTTAGTATTACTCTACCTTTACTATCGTTCCTCGTAACTCTACATATTTTCTTAGTTTCTCCTTCTCTTCTCCGGTAGCTACCAATAAGGACGCTTATTACTGACTTTATTTTCCAGTTTTCATCTAATGCAGGGAAGCATATTCCGATTTTTTTTTATCTCAGTTATACTGACACCAATTGGAAGGTAGTTTTGGTGGGAACTGAAGATGACCTGGAACTTATGGAGAAGAACCTCTACCACTGTGAGACATCAAAACATCAAACGGTGACTTTCCCTTCGTCCATTCTGTAGCTCAGTAATTGTAGTGATTGAGCTATCAGTGAAAAAATTCTGTAGCTGGCGTAAGACGCTTAACATCCTTCTATAAACTGTAGTGATCAAATGAACTTGTTTCTGATATTAATCCTTTAAAGACGAAAAGTGTGTGTTTTATATAAGGACTCAGTGCGTACCGCGCTGTAAACGCACTCCACTTCGGTTATAAAAACCAGTCTCTTAATGTTTTATAAGGCAAAAGTTGCTGTTTGTTCTGAGATCCGTACAAAACACATAAACGCAATGTGGGCACCACGTAGAATTTTTTAATGTTAAACCTGGTCGTATGTAAAGTTTCCGCTAGGCTTTAAAAGGTCAAGGGAGCACCATAGGGTTAGAGTGTCCAAGAACAGGAGGATCCTTCAGAGGAAGAGAAAGGAAGTTAACAGGGAGGAGAAAGTTGCATAATGAGGAGATCCGTGGTTTGTGATGCTGACCAAATATTACTCGATTATCATCCCTAGAAGATTGTCGCACGTATGGGTGAGAATTAAAATGCATACTCGGTTTTTGTGGAGAAACCGTAAGGACAGAGACTACTTGGAACACCTTGAAGTAGATGAGGATAATATTAAAGTAGATCTTACATAAGAAAAATCAGAGGGATAGAAGGGAGTCATTTGATTCAGCATCAGGACAAGTGACGGGCTGTTCTGAACACTGTAACGAACCTTGGGTTTATATAAGACGCGTGAAATTTCTTGAATAGCTGAGAAACTATTAGCTTCGCAAGAAAGACTGTGCCCCAAAAGTCAGTTAACTAATGATAAAAGACAGCTACTTACAATTCCGGGTTTCTATACTTTAACTCTTTATGTTAAACACAGTTGATTAAAAATTATTCACATCAGCTCGTTTGAAAAATTAATAGAGCTATTTCCAACACGCGTAACGAACTGCCGCTGCAACAAACAGCCCTGCGTAAGCTGCGTGCCTTGTCCCTCCCCCTCCCCTCCCTTCCTTCACACAGTCAGTCACTTTTCTTTTTGTCCCAAGTTCGATGTTTTGCGACAAAATTACAGAATTCGCAAACTTTGTGAGTTTGACTCAAAACAGTCATATCTGCCTGTGGTTACAAGCGTCACTTATCACCGCAATACATTATCGGCGTACACAATATGCTTGTATCGTAGGCCTACTATTGGCAAAGAGAAAGTTGTGTGGAATATGAGCACAGCTGAACGCATTTTTAACCCCTGCACTAGATTGAGGTGAGTGACCAGCGTCGTATCCCATCATTTCCTGCACTCTCGTTAGGTGTGTTACGTTAGGTCACCGTTTTTATAGACCTGTTTATTGGCTATAGATTACTGTGAAAATGTAGGTATGCAGAGTTGTCCCTGTCACTGACGTATTTTGGTGCTCAGGGCGAGCAATCACAATGGCTGCCCCTAACAGAAATTATTAATTTAAAAATAACACGATCGTTTATTGAATTTCCTTTCATGTGTCTCAATAATTTAAAATCTGTTGACACAGGAAATACAGATTTTCATTGAATATATTGATTTCGCCGTCCCCGCCACTTTTCCGCCCGAGGCACCATTCGCCAACCACCCCTCCAGCAACGCATCTGGTCGCTGTACACGGCAAGAAAGCAGAAGTAGTAATAGAGATACACCTCAACTCTTTCTTAGTGTCGGTACTAGATGGGGTAAATAGTCAGCTTCAGGCTCCGACCACTTTACCCCGGTACCCTTTTGCTGGGAATTTGGGTGGACCGTAGATCCGGTATGGACGCTTTGGAGAAGAGAAAACTCGCTTGGAAAATTTTGTTGGAAGTTTAACCTGATTCCTTGGGCGTCCAGCAAGTGGCCTACTCGCTATACCAACCCCGCTGTCCAAAATTAGTGGGAAGTTTATTTCAGTTTAAAGAATTTTTCCTTAAAGGGGGCCTTTCCGGGAATACAACCCTGTCAGAAAAACGGGACTTGCCTAATACTAACGAAGAATTCGGGACACTACACGGCAAACCGAAGCATAACTCAGAACATAGTATTTAACTTGATCTGAGGGATATAGCTAGTAATATTAGGCATTGAATTTATCTTGTGTTATATGTATTTTTTAGCGGTATGGGACTACATAGTGTCGTCATATCAGAGAACTAAAGGGGTACTAAACAGTTTAGCACATTTATTTTTTAGTTACGTCTGTCGTAAAATTAACGATAAAACAAACTTTCTAGACAAATATTTTGTTCGTTCGTTTTCCTGATACCGTAGTCGCAGTCAGCGCAGGATAAAGCAGAATAGACAGTAATGAATATTAGAATGGTGTACCACATTCGAGTTCGCTGAAATTAGTAAAGGTTTCTGCTTCATTCACTGCCACTGAAGTAGCTGAAAACATGTGAAGCAGTCACTATGACTAACTTTGTCGAAGAAAGTAACATTGTTTACGATTCTAGTCTTCTGGGACATGACGCCATGTAGAGCGGTATATCGCTCACGAAAGAGCAATTCGTCGTAATCCACCGATACACATTTTTACAGGAGACAAAAAAACTTGACCGATCCTCAATAGACCAACACGTACGTATGTTATTTCTCTACGAAAATATAAGGACAAGCAATTTTTTGTTGACATACCATTTTGACAGCAGGTGTGTTTGTAACCCAAATGTCTAGTAACGCGGGAATATCAGTTGGACAAATTGTGTGGTTTACGACAGACTGCTGTTTCTTGAATGTCGGTGGAGCTTACTGTCCCCATCTTCGTGATCTGAGTTCAAAGACACCGGAGATTGAGGCAATATCTCCGAAACTCCGGTAACTGTAAGCCAGTCTGTACGTTTTCATACATCACGGTGCTTCCAGATTTCATCAACGTCGTTGTGAGAACCTTAAATCACCCGAAGCAATATGTCGTGCGAAAGTTTCCGTTCTGCCGCCAGTCACTACGAAGATTACTCTCTTTCGTGGATGTGTTAAGATCCGTTCCCGTCATTCATCACACGTGCTACATACTCCGCCCGTTCCACTTTCCTCTACAAGGACCAGTACTAGGCTGGGTGCGGGCCTATCTAATTTCACACTTAGAGGAATTGGCAATGCTGCAAGTTGTGACGTTACGTCATCTGTCGAGTAGTCATGTAACGCGGATACGTACACACGTTATCGGGGCCTAATTAAGGGGGAGGAGCCCGAACATGAGCCCTGACCATCGCCGTCCTCTGGTTCCATTGTTAAGACCACATGGAGCTATGCCTCTACTGCCGTCAGTCATTTCCATGCTGTGGCGCTTAATGAAACGCACGGATGAACTTAGAGCTTGGTTTACCTTCGCCTGTGCCAACAAAGAGGATGTCCAGAGTCACTTCTTACCCCATTGGCATACTCTGACGGCTAAGTAACTTCGACCCTACGGTTTGAGCAATCATTAATGTCACTGGAAGGTCATCGAATGAAAGACGGTACGTCTGAGTTCATTTGCATCAGTGGTTCTCAACGTTGGCCATATGGCCTCTGAATAAAATATGTCAAATTTAAGATTTAATTAAAGGTCCCCTTTTCCCTTGCTTCCCCCTCACCGCAGAGTGTAAAGTTGTATTTTGTTGCTTTTCCCACATCTTATGTGGTTGAATCTGGTTTCGGTTGGGTGACTTATTGGCTGTCAAAACACGTAACCGTGTTGATGCTGTGAAGAAAGGTTATCTCTGCTTATCACTGACCACACTGCAGTCGGGCGTTAAAGAACTTGCAAAGGTTCATCAGGCCCAATACACACCCTGAATATGATGCCAGTTACACGTATTAACAGAATATTTTTACTTGCATAAGTAAACAATGTTGTTATACATAAACAAATATTTAACAACAATACGCTATTGTAAATAAAAGTAATACAAGAAATTCTAATATGTGAATTAGCAGTGTGGAAATAAAATAACTTTTTGCATAAGTAAGAGCGTCTACGAAGCATGGGAGGAGGCCACACAGACAGATCAAGCTCAAATTGGGGCTGCGAGCAAAAACGTTGAGAAGCCTTGGTTTGCAGCACTACATGCAAAACTGCTATGGCCGGTTTGCTGTCTTTATTTGCATTTGTCACTTCGTTTTGTGCAGGTATTTAGAGTAAATAAACAGCAGTATTACTGTGTAACAATGGCTGGGAATGTACCGCTTACTGCTGTCGCACCAGGCATTATCTTTATGCATGTTTAGGACCAGCGTTTCTTAACGTTTTAGGTCTAAGGACCCTTGCTTAGCTGAAAAAATATGAATCCCGTTAATTGAGAAAATAAACAATGGCAAAAGTTAACTGACTAACTCCATGGAGCGGAGGTCTTCCTGAGGTGCTGACAGGTCCTCAGCTAGTTAAGAAATTCCCCCAATTTTCTGTAAACTGGAGGTTCATTACCGCTTTCACAAGAGCCCGCCACCTATGCCTGTCCTGAGGTAGATCAGTCCAGTCCATGCCCGCTGCAACAACTGTATGATTCATTTTCATATTATCCTACGATCTATGCCTAGGTCCTTCAAGTGGCCTCTTTCCATTAGGTCTCCCCAGCAAAACCCTGTACGCACCTCTCCTCGTTCCATACGTGCTACCTGCCCCGCCCAGCTCATTCTTCTTGATTTGATCATGGGAATAATATTTGTTGAGGAGTACAGATCATAAAGTTCCTCGTTATATAGTCTTCTCCCCTGCCCTGTTACCTCGTTCCTCTTAGGCCCAAATGTCTTCCTCAGCACCCTGTTCTCGAATACCCGAAGCCTATGTTCCTCCAACAGTGTGAGAAACGAAGTTTCACACCCATACAAAATAACGGGCAAAATTACAGTTCGTATATCTTAATATGTGTATTTTTATATATCAAACTGGAAGACAAAATATTTCTGCACCAAATTATAGCAAGCATTCCCTGACTTCAATCCACAATGACAAGTATACCGTCATAATCTCAGAAACACTGAAAATGAATTCATATCTTACTCGTAAATAATAATAATAATAATAATAATAATAATAATAATAATAATAATATAACAGAAGACACCAAGCGCTGGCTGGAGTAAAAAAACTTGCTGCAAAGCTGTGTGAATACGTGAAGCCTTTGGAATAACCTCGTGTCCCCCCCCCCCCCCGGCGGTCCGCGGTCCACAGTTTTTTCATTTCATTCGATTCTGTGGTGTGTAACTTCTGCAAGTGAAACAGCGTTGTTAATTAACTGTACGTCAATTAGCCGGACAAATTTAGGCGAAGAGGACGCTTTTCTGACAATAAAAAGCAACCGAGACCCAGGTTTTCTGTAACAAAATGTCACATAAATTGGTATAGGATTGCTGCCGTTTTGAGCGAAGCTTCCTGCCTCCATTTCGTGGTCCAAAAAGCCTGTTCTTCTTAGAGTTCTTGGAACCTGGAGATAGAGGCAGCAAGTTCCTCGGAACCATCCTATCCCAGAAGACTTGAATCTTCACCAGCAGCCCTGAGAGTACCTCAGATCTCGCTAAACACAAAAAAACTTATTCAAATTGACAATAAAAAGACGTGTAAAGGATCGGTTTAGAATTCCACAGTTCTTTTGCAGAATACCAATCAGAGAAAGCCATTGAGGACTGTCTGAGAAGTATTTGCCTATAAGTGAGGAATTTTTAATTCCAGCAGTCAAGGATTGTGTCTTTCCAGACGCATCCGCCTCGTCAGCTCAAGGCGAAATAAGACGCACAGTTGAGGTAATGTCTGTAAGGCTATAAAAACGAAGTAGTCAAATGCCAAGTGCGATTGCCCAAGCACCACGCTATGAAGACGTATGTGGAGGGTGTTGCTCAGACTAAGAAAAAAAGATTCTAGGCACAGGTAATGAACTAGCTTCAGGCTCTTGTCTAATGATCCCCCTAAAATAACTGTTTAATGGGAAGCTGCTTCGTTCCTTGGCCCTTGGCCTGTCTGGAGTCAGCGGCAAAGAAAATATTCTTATCGCGTCTGAAAGTCGAATCCTAGCCATTCATCTCGTAACCATCTATTTTACTTACTGGAATATCTCGACCTACATCCGACAGCAAAGTAGCCTATCGTTACAGCATAAGCAAAAAAAAAAAATGTTTACATAAACAGGCACAGTATACAGTCAAAGCTTCTCTGTACAGAAGCATCCGGAGATGCGAACTGTAGCAAAGCCTCGTCCTACGCGAGGCATACATTTCTCTAAAGCGGCGCGCTCCGTGTATGCGCGTCGGATGAACCCGATATTGTGCGATATTATGGGGGATAGAGGTAGGCGGCTGTAGAGAGTCAGTAAACAAGAAAACCAGCAATATGCATTAATGATATTTATTTATGAAAGTGCAGTTTGGCGAGAGGAAGAGGTAAGTTACAGATGCGGGATGAATAAATCGCGAGGTGAATGTGCACGCCGTTGCGCCTGCTGAATGCAGCAGTGTTGGTTATACAAATACACGGGCAAAAGCAAAACCGTCTTTAGCTTGAGAAAAGTACAGTTTGTTCCGCTACAACCCGGTAGTTGCCTTCTTGTGATACCTCACGTTATAGATAATAATAATAATAATAATAATAATAATAATAGGGATTGTGGAAGAAATAGGGCGCGATATCTTCACCCTGGCCGCAGAAATCACGTAATAGCCAACACGCGTATGCGAAAGTTCGCGTTATACAAACAGCGTTCACCCATCCGTCAATGGCGTTATGGCCAATTCGCGTTAAAGAAACACGCATAATAGCAGAACTGGCTGCAGAGGTATTTTCATCTACTTCTGTAATCGTGTTTGGCAAAGGCTTATGATCAAATGTCCTGTCCGAAAAATAGTTGATCGTATTTATTTTCTCTGTTATAATCGAATTTACGTTGGAGACAGGTTCCGGCGTGTTCAGTGCCATTACAGTCGAAGTCTTGCTTTACGACACTAGATTATACTTGAAGCAGAAAGACGTCCCCAATCCCATAATCAGAATTACTGTCTCCTGGAGTGTTACTGAAATGCCGGACATTGCCCGGCGTCTCGGGCTAAAGAGTGTGCAGACACTGAGACTCTCTTCTTATATCGGGGCCATCTGAATAGGTTCAGTTATTTCCCCGTTCCACCTGATGACGGAGGCAAATCCAGCTTCCGAAACTGCTGTCTTTTTAGCCTGTGTTGTTGGGCAATACCAAAAATATCAGTCAGACATCGTGCTGGAGAAATGCATACTTCAGTAATGCTCATGTACTTTTTCAGCATCGTGTAAGGAACAAACCTCAGTCAGAAGAGACGGCTTCTGGTTGGAACTATGAACCCGTGACCTCCCATGCGGGAAGTTCTAACCGTTGTCTTCTCGGTATTCATTATTATCCTCCCATTTCAATCATCTGCTCTTTCACTGTCCGCAGCTGAGAGCTGTCAGTTCAGTAACCACTTCAGATTATCCTAAAGGTATAACGTAAAATGAGGACGAATGCTTTTAGATGCTGTTGAAGATAACAGGCGTGAATGAAGATAAGTAATATAAAATGACACATGAAAGCGTGCAAATGTTTCGCCCTAAAAGCAGCCTTGCCCGATGTATAGATACTGTCCCATGACCTACGAGACATTCGCTTCCCTTCAAGACGGTTTTAGCACAGAAAAAGTGACAGCGAAGGAAGATGCTGTTTTCGGGTTTATCTTTGTTGTAACCCAATACGGTATGACATATTACAAAAGATGTGTATGCGCTTGAAGAGTGATTGATGACCCTTTACTCTGCAATACACGAGGTACGTAACACTCTAGTAAATCGATGAAAGTATCAGTGATTAATAGGGTGAACTGCACGAAGCGTGAGTCTTAATTACACTTTAGCCGATCCCAGTGGTCGCGCGGTCTAAGCCGTAGGTCTGCGGCCTAGCGCTTGCTGGGATCGTGGGTTCGAAACCCACTGGGGGCACGGATGTTTGTCTCCTGTACAGTGTTTGTGTTGTCAGGTAGACGTCTCTGCGACGGGCCGATCCCTCGTCCAGAGGAGTCCTACCGACTGTGGTGTGTGCTTGAGTATGATCAAATGAAATTAAAACTCTCGACACCTGCTGTAAACAAGTAGGTAGGAGAGGGAAGGACTAAGAAAGAATTACGCTTTATCAACTGCATGAGTTCAAGTACTCTGAAAATAGATATACACATATATATAGGTGTTAGGAATCATAACCAGTGGATATTTTTGGAAAGGTTGCATATTCCCGAAACCCCTGCACCTGTCTATGGTTATTTCGAATTCCAGTTGTGACGTACTTCTGGTTTGATCGCTTGTTTTTACTCTGGACATCCGGGAACAATCCCAGAGCAGTTACCGTGGGATTTGTGCTAGAGAAAGTGGAACTGGACAGGTTTCCCTCCGAGTTCTCAGGTCTTAGGTGTTCTCATGCCAGTTGTTAATATCGCTCTGTCATTCTTTCTGCCACAAACAGCGGCTGATTTAAAAATCCCCTTGGAAGGCGGAATACGAAGGTACAGTCTCATCGTACTAACATTTTGACCCAAATTTATTCTTATGAAGTCAGTATTCGTTGAGCTAGTGAAGGTGTTGTACATCTGTTACGGAATTCACACGTTCCTTTCTTTGTTCGCAACAGCCGCCACTCGTATTCTTTCTAAGCAAAACAAATCCATTTTACGAAAAAATAACACCAACTAACGCACCAAAAATATATATAATCTTATTCTTAAAAGTCTCCTACATCTTTCGGCCCTGCTGGGCAGAACAGCCGAAACATGTAGGAGATTTTTAAGAATAAGATTATATATTTTTTTTCGTGAATTAGTTGGTATTATTATTTCGTACAATACAGTGCACGGACATGGTACATATTAAATCCATTTTACATAGTACAATCATCCTTATTTAAGGCTCATTTTAATATTAATTTTCCATCCAAGCTTAGTTCTTCCATATCTACACTTTCCTTAAATGTTCCCGGCCAATTTTTTATGCATTTACTTCTCCTCTCGTGCGTTTCACTAACCCCGAAAATCCCATTTACATCAAAATTTGCCGTTGTAACTATTCAAAAGCAACATATCGCAACCCGTATTGTGCCTACCATACGTTTCCTCTTTTGAGCTACCCTGGCATTCTCGGGGAACGAGTGGGAGAAACAGCGACAAAAACCAGTAAGAAAGTAAAAAAGCTTGCACCGTTTGTCTTTCAAATGAAGGTCTAGAGAGATGCGGGTAGTACATCGACCTCATCCATCCAGAGTTTTCTCTGAATGGATATACCTGTACATTGTAGATGTAACTGGCGTGTATAGATTTGCATTTGTTAAGAGAGAACCTGTTTCTAAAAGTCACCCACCAGTAACTCCCCTTTATGGTACGTGCATATTTTATTTTATTAATGCGTGTGTTCACACATTAGCATTATCAACCATGGATTTGCCCTTAAGCTGCACTTTTACTTACAAATTAGAAGTCGTATTTTTCATCGTTGTACTGCACAGAGGTGCTGGGGTTACTGGGTGAAAAAATGAATAAACGTGAATGTTACATGACGTAAACAGGCACATGATTACCCGTACTGACGAATCACAGGAGCCGGGATAGCGCAATCGATGTAGTGACAAGGCTACAGATCGGACAACTGATACCAAATAAGGATACCACAAGTACGGCTGCTGTCATTTCGTTAACCAGCAAGCACCTGTCAGTTGTTAGACTGTGCAGCAAGGCCCTGCTTGTAATGTGCGTGCCATATCCCCACTCTTTATACAGGCATGCATTATGGGCCGTATTCACGGCAGCAGATCCAATCTTGTAGCAGTTTAACGCATTCAGTTTGTATCTTCGAGGTCATCTGAAAGTTTTATCCCATGTAGCTCTGTCAGTATAGTGATACTGCGTAGGGTTGGATGATCGGATAATCGAGGTTCGATTTCCTTTTGCGGACTAAGCTTTGCTCTTCGCCATTGGGTCCAGATCGGCTGCACACCATGAAAACACATCAGTCAGACTAGTCGGTGTCTGGGCCCATTATCTTAACTTGAGACACGCAAGTAACAAACAAAGAGTGTCATCCATTGTACCGCAACTTAAGCCTATAACGATTTCATATCAACTGCAGTGATTATATGCCGATCCCCAGTGACTGCGCGGTCTAAGGAGTGAGTCTGTGGCCGCTTGCTTTCTAGAATTGTGGGTTCGAATCTCGCAGGGGGTATGGATGTCTGTCTCTTGTGAGTGTTGTGTGTTGTCAGGCAGAGGTCTCTGCGACTCTGCGACGGGCTGATCACTCATTCAGGGGTGTCCTAGCGTGTGCGGTGTGTCTGAGTGTGATCTTAAAGCCTCGACAATGAGGCGGCCCTGGCCCACTAGGGGCTGTTGCGCCATGGAAAAAAAAACAGTGATTACATAATACCGAATTCATATCGCCGATTTCTTTATTAAGTTCATTGTATTAAATGAGAGAATCCCAACAAAAAATGTCTCTAACAAATTTTGTGGAGACATTATGTAAGTAGATAACTTGGCAGAGTAGTTCATTTATGAGCTTAATAATATTGACCAGTACAAAGAAGAAGACATTTATTAAATTATAATATTAAAGTGGAGCTTAAAATGTACGTCACTGTATTTGGAGTAAACCAAATTTGAACAGAGACTACTCATGAGTCGCATTTTCAGTGGAATCCTTTAGGCTGCATTCCTCAGACCGACTAGGAGCAGAACCATGCGCCTTGTGTACAACTGCCGGCAGTCACGGGTTCCGTTATGTAACAGTAATATGATTGAACCTGTTCTTAACGTCCTAGTAAAAACGGACCCAGACTGCAGTTACATTGAAGTCAACTATGTTTACATGGAAATTGTATGCCACCAAGAGTCGTGCTTCTTATACATGCTCACATAAAGCATACTTTCAGTTGCAACCAGTATCTTGGAGTTAAACTGTACGATTAAAAAGAACTAAAAAAATTGAAATGTGTGTAGTTTATATTACTTCAACTAATAGTAAATATTTCGAACGTCTTTCTGCCTTGTTCCTTTAGTGAAATTAATATTTATTTATGTATTAGCATTATGTTCAGCTATAAGATAAATTTGGAGAATGCTGGTGTCTTGTGAATGAAGAAATATTTAACAAAAGCACGAATCACCAACAAATGCACTAAGAGAGTTTTATCATCAATTGTAACACACTCCTACATGTTTCGACCCTGCAGGCCTGCAGGCCGGGACCGCAGACAGTTCACACCTCCAAAAACAACGCAATACACAGCCAACAGCACATTCTCACTCAACTATAAAGTGCAACCTTAGTGTAACGATAACAAAAAAGTTCTCCCTGAAGATGACCCAGCAGGGTCGAAACATGTAGGAGTGTGTTACAATTGATGATAAAACTCTTTGTGCATTTGTTGGTGATTAGTGTTTTTGTATAATATAGTGCACGGACATGGAACACATTAAAATGAAGAATTATTTGTTCCTGCTCTTTTTATTTAAAAACCCGAAGATTAAAATACGTACAGTCAGGCCTGTAAAACCTAGTATTGTAGATATGGGCGTTAGTCTTGTTACTTCACCTAAGGGACGAACACTGAAAATGTTTCTGAATGAAATTCTGAGAAGAACACTCGGACCTAAGGGACGGTAAGCGTACCGCGACGAAAACCATTGGTTATGTGACTGAAGTCTCTGGCTAATAAACTCAAGGTCGGGTCATATGCAACACGTTGTATTTGAGGAGTGTCCCATGTTTTCAGCAGATTACCACTTGCGTTGTTTTGAATATAATATGAAAATGTGATTACCTTACCAAACAGTATAAGGTATTCGACTGCCCTAATTGAAACAACCGCATGGGGAGGGTAGCAGTGGATTTATCCCATAAATATAGGAGGGTCAGAAATTGATGTTCCTCGCACGTGCACCCGGATTTATTTCAAAATAAGGATAAATTCACAAATAATTTTATAATTAATTATAATTAAATAATAATGAATACGAATCAAGTCTTCTAGGATGCTGTGTCATGTAGACTGCCAAATAATTATCGACGTTTCGGAACAGCGTACTGCCTCCGACTTCAGGGATTAACATTGTTCTTAGACCAGTATAGCCTGAAGCTGAAGAAAGTGGCCCATCTGAAACATCGGTACCTAAGTACCATGCAAGATTTGAGATTTTCACAGCTGTGTTGATAACGGTTTAACTTCTCTTGAATTTTACACCATCCTGACTGCTTTATTCTGAAGGTGAAAGAAATATATTGCTCTGAAACGTCAGAAGATACTTGGCGTGTCATCTTAGTCATCACCACAGTTGTGAGAACATCAAATATTGCAGTAATGATTGCCTTCTCATGCTGCATCTTTCATGATATTTTCCCACGTCTTCTAGATAACGTCCGTGTTGCCACGCTTTTCATCCTTTACGTCACACAGGAAAGATTTATCCCTCATACGCAGTGTCCAAACTGTATACTTTGCCTGCGGAGCTCCCTCCTGACTGGCAAAGCATGGCACATGAGCCGCCATGCTCCACATTTGACAAGACAAGCCTTCTCGTGTGTGACCATGATTTAAGCAGCTGGATAGCAGGCCGGTATCTGCTACCAGAGCTGAAAAGACTCAGACTGATCTCATCTGGTCTGGTCTGCTCTGTTTTGGTGTGTCCTCACGCTTTACGGTGATGACATGAATGAATTTACAAACCCAAATTTGTCGGAAAACTTGAAAGCAATGAAACGTTTGTAAGATGTAGGAGTAGGTAGGAATGAAATGTTAAAATAAGGATTAAGCTGAGTGCGAGAGTGTGGAATGAATTAATCTGGATAATCAAGTTCAGAATCCGGACCCGGCGGGGGGGGGGGGGTAATTTTCCTGTCCAGTTGAAGCAATTTTAGTTCTCGAGAACAACTCTGTTTCATGCAGTTATAACGTGCGTATCTCTGTAGAATATATGCGGATGTACGTTAAACAATGGCGTGTTTACGGATCTGATAAATGTTGAAGCTGAAACTTCTTCAATCTGGTTTCAGTAAACTCTCTACGTACGAACAGTATGACCAACGAATCTAAAATTCGCGTTAAGAGATCAGAGCGCTACCTTCGTTTTCACAGCATTTGACATTTGTCTCAAATCCTCCGGTAAGGAAGTGGCAGTGTTGCTAAGTCGCGCTGAGTTGACAGGTAACGTTCGCGTGCATGTTCTTACTATGCAGCACAAAAGTATTTCATGCACTGAGTTTCTTTGACAAGGGTTTAGGTGCAAGGTGACGGCCAGTAGAAGATCTAAGAGAGGACGTTGCCTAAGTAGAAAGGAGAGGTGTTATTCGATATTTGAGATCCTCACAGCGCTGCTAATGAGGAGTGAAGTCGTCTGCGGTTGAGTGACTGACTGAGTCATACACGATTATCTTGGCTGCCATTGACATCACACCCCGGTTTACCATCGTTACAAGAGGTACGAGCCGAGGCTGAAGAAACAGTTGATCATCGACCATACAATACAATACAACAAAGTCAGATAACAGCACTCCGATAGACGACATTAAAACTCAGTTGCTGTAAGAGTAAATAAACGACCGATTAAAGAGGCGTGACTGTTGTGGCAGCATGTCACGTGACGCGGACATGACTAGCTTGTGTATAGTTACCGCTACGGCTCTGCTGACTCCATCTTCACCGAGGGCAAAGACAATTAACTAAGCCAGCTCCTCCGAAACGTCGTTCACTATATATTATTCTACACGGTCCGTCTTCTCAGAAGACTTAATTTAATCTTCAGGGGATTATTCCCCATAGAAGAAGTGAGAGTGGGATGTTCTCTAATATTTCACATATTTTCCGGGGGTTTGGATCCATGGACCGCGCCGAAACTCAAAACTACCATGTCAAGCTGCAGACTCTGCTTTTACTTTAGAACCAAAGTTTAGGACTATTAATTTCCTTAACATTTTGAATAATATATGTTTATATTTTAAATTAAGTATGAAATTTACTTCCTGTCTTTCATGGTATTCTTTTTATTTTCGTTGAAGCCACCGGGTGTTGTTTGTTTGAAACTTTTGCATTCACAAATCTGACAATGCAACGATCGTGCTATACTGTGATTGATTATTCGTAGTTGACAAGGGGGGCGGTACAAGTAAAGCTTAGCATTATATTACAAGTAAGATACTATATAGAAAGTTCTCTCACCAGCTTGTGTGCTTTCTCCACGAGGAATCGCCTGGCTCTGAGGAACCTGATAAGGAACGCGTCGTCCATCCTGTGTGGGACTACCTCACCTCGTTCTGCAAGCACAAGGTTAAGACACGTCACTGTCTCCATCAACAACAACAACAATAACAACACTGACGATGATAATAGTAGGGATATTGACTCCAATTTATCCCATTCAGATTGCACGTGTTTTCATCGTGCCTTCCTTAGCATATTATTTGCCTTAAGCAGCAGTCTGTCATCTCAAATTGATTATTCATTACAACGAATAAATACGGAGTACAATTTAAAAAGCCGATCCCAGTGGTCGCGCGGTCTAAGGAAAGGGTCTGCGGCCGTTAGCTTGCTGGGATTGTCGGTTCGAATCCCGCCGGGAGCATGGCTCTTTGTCTCTTGCGAGTGTTGTGTGTTGTCAGGTAGAGGTTTCTGCGTGGGGATGATCACTCGTCCAGAGGAGTCCTACCTATGTGGTGTGTCTGAGTGTAATCGTGAAGCCTCAACAATGAGGAGGCCCTGGCCCACTAGGGGCAGTTGCGCCATGGGAGAAAAATTAAAAATGTTCAGGCAACTTACGGTACGACAGGTTCTGACGAAATTATCACAATTTTTAAACATGGTATATTTATTTTGGTAATTACCGTAATTTCAGTGCAGCCTGTTCAAATTGTCGAGATGATTTCTGATTTCATAATACAAAACATATTCGGTTATCCCTTCAGCAGTTACTATATCGCGCCTTTCCAATACAGATAAGCCTTACGGGACAATTTTCATCATTGTATATTCTTCGGTTGCCCCGAGTGTGCATATAAATCTGGTTGTAAACCCCAATACGTGTTACGGCTATGGGTCTCCCACACAGCGCCGTAGGAAAAAAGTGACTTGGCCCTCTTGTGAATCCGTCCAGAGAATCGTAAACGTTCCTCTGTTAGTCACCCTCATTCTTCTGTAACTGACATTGGTTTTCGTAACCTCATATACCTCAAAAATCTGGTCACACGTCTCCGTTCATCTTTAGCTCATTCTGTCAATGGAACAACCATTTTACAAATAAGGTTCCCATACTCAGTCTATAGGAAAAGATACATATAAAACAAACAGAATTTTTACTTTGCATTCCTTCAAATCAGTCTCATTTAACTGCAACACACTTTTTACGTATTTATAAAAGTTGCACTTAAAAGTATAAGCTCTCCAAACGAACTTCATTTAATTCGGTCGATACATTCTGCTTGGTGCTCTCTACGTCCTTAAAGCCTCTCCTTGTGAGAACAGTTTACGTTTTACGGGACAGAAAATAGTTGGCTGCTTTGCGGTCAGATGAATAAGGAGGATGGCTAAGTTCCACTGCACCGCGATTCCCCAAACAGCTCTTCAGTACCATGGAACAAGGAGTAGGGAATAGTTCTGCAAGGGAAACCAACTGTATGTCTCTGCAAATTGCAGCCTCACTTTTGATACCCACTTCGAATTCACTGTTTACTATCTTTCCTTCAAATACAATTCCTTTGTGAATCACTCGCACTTTATCAAGAAACGTGAGGAACACCATTTTGATCCGCAATTTGTGCAAGCGAAACTTTTTGGGCCTCGGTGATAATTTTGTTCTTCACTTCATGCGTTGACTTTTTTTTTACGGCTTGTACTGAATACCCAAGACTCTTCTCCAGTAGCGATGCAGTTGACAAAGTGTGTTTGGTCTGACATATCTGGATGAAGTTTTCACAGGTTGTGACTCCACTTCCCTTACTCATACGTCAGACTGTGTGGAACAAAGCTCTTGTAGATCTCCATCTTTCCCACATCTTCGTGAAGGACCTCTCAACGTCTCCCGGTTACTAGGGTCATTTGACGGTCTCTGGCCCCCAGTGTACGAATATTTGCAATTGTTTTCGGATTTCGGACACTTACGGACACCCAATCCTTGGATCATCTTCAAGGTCCTAACGTCTTCTCTGAAACTTTTTACCACTCGAAGACACGCGTAACGGATATATCTTAATTTGCATAAACAATTTCAGGTATTTTGTATGTTCCTGCGGCTGTTCTTAGGAGTTTGAAACAAAACTCGATGTTGCCTGCTGGTCCATAAAAACAAATTAAAACAAAACTCGATGTTGCCTGCTGGTCCATAAAAACAAATTAAAACAAAACACTTCCGGAGCTGCTACAGATTAACTGACTGCGCAAGATATTCCTTTTGGATTCGTCGTGGTGGTCGTAATATAAACCAACAGATGCTGGCTGCAATTAGTTGATCCGCCAAAAGATAATTGCACAGTGGCATCAGTCCCCGAATGTAGTTGTCTGTTCTTGTATACCCGTCACATTACCACTTCGAAAGTCAAATGTCAGTGGACATCAAGTAGATGCATATGAGGGATGGTTAACATTGCATATACCCGCCATGTTTCTCATGTATTACACTGTTTGTTAAGGTACGTAAAATACATGGCTGTGATTTTTACGTCTATATATGTGTACCAGGCCTGTATGTTTTTGTACCTCTACTATGACGAAAATTCGTATGTATGTGTGTTTATAGGCCATGTTAAGTGGGTCCCTGTCACCACGGCATGGCGCGTCCTCAGGTTGCGGATGGAGGAACGGCCTCCAGTTATGGAGGGTAGCTGCGAATACGTTGAATAAGCAGTCGCGGACAGCCGACAAGGGGTTGTGCTCCAGCTTGGGGGTTGGGCGAGGTTCTAAAACTCCTCACCGTAAAAAATTATGATGTTACGAAACAACCTACAAAGCCTCGGACCTGGACCGATTCTTTGGTACAACCCCAGCTACGGAAAAAGGATATGAGTTTTGGAACGTGGAATGTGAGGAGCATGTATAGGTCAGGGTCACTTATGACAGTGGTCAGGGAATTAGCTAAGTATAAGTTAGATTTAGTGGGTGTACAGGAGGTTAGGTGGGACAAAGAAGGGACTGTAAGAGCCGGGGAGTATACTTTTTTCTATGGCAAAGGGCAGGAAAATCATCAATTGGGAACAGGTTTTTTTGTGCACCAGAGAATGGTATCAGCAATCAAGAGAGTGGAGTTTGTTAGTGCTAGGATGTCATACATAGTGCTGAGAGGCCGCTGGTGTAAAATCATTGTTCTGAATGCGCATGCACCAACAGAAGAGAAAACTGATGATTCAAAGGACAGTTTCTATGAGGAATTAGAGGGGCTTTTTTTATCATTTTCCTAAGTACCACATTTAAATTCTGTTAGGAGATTTTAATGCAAAAGTGGGGAGAGAGGATACTTTCAAACCGACTATTGGGAATGAGAGTTTACATCAGGATAGCAACGATAATGGTGTTAGAGTAGTAAACTTTGCCACATCAAAGAATCTAGTTGTTAAGAGCACTATGTTTCCGCACCGAAACATTCATAAATACACCTGGACCTCTCCTGATGGGAAGACTCACAATCAGATCGATCACATATTGATAGATAGGAGACGGCATTCCAGTATACTCGATGTGCGATCTTTCAGGGGAGCTGACTGTGATACTGATCACTATCTGGTGGTTGTGAAAGTTAGGGAAAGACTGGCAGTAAGTAAACAAGCAGCACAGAAGTTTGATGTAGAGAGATTTAATCTCAAGAATCTAAGTGAACTAGAGGCTAGGAAACAGTATCAGCTTAAGATCTCAAACATGTTTGCAGCTCTGGAAAACTTAAATGTTAGTGAGGACATGAATAGGGCTTGGGAAAACATTAAAGAGAATATCAAAATCTCGGCTCAAGAGAGTCTAGGTCTACACGAACGGAAGCAGCATAAACCATGGTTTGATGCAGAAGGTGCAGAATTTTTAGATAAAAGGAAGCAGGCTAAAATTCAGTGGTTACAGAATCCAAACCAAAATAATGGAGATAATCTAAACAACGTAAGACGTGAAGCTAGTAGACATTTCAGGCACAAAAAGAAGGAATATATGAAAGCTAAAATTAATGAAATTGAAACAAACAGTAAGAACAAGAATATAAGAGACTTGTATAGGGGTATCAATGAGTTTAAGAGGGGGTACCAGCCTAGAATTAATGTAGTAAAGGATGAGAAGTGTGACCTGGTTGCAGACTCCCACAGTATTTTGGCTAGGTGGAGGAATCATTTCTCCCAGCTGTTGAATATACACGGGGTTAATGATGTTAGGCAGATTGAAGTACACACAGCAGAGCCACTAATGCCTGAGCCCAGTGCCTTTGAGGTTGAGATGGCTATTGAAAAACTAAAAAGTCACAAATCACCAGGTATTGATCAGATTCCAGCAGAATTGATTAAAGCAGGGGGTAGGATTATTCGGTCTGAAATCCATAAACTTATTATTTCTATTTGGAATAAGGAGGAATTGCCTGAGGAATGGAAGGAGTCAGTCATTGTGCCTATTTATAAGAAGGGTGATAAGACAGATTGCAGTAACTATCGAGGCATATCACTTTTGTCGACTACGTACAAAATTCTATCCAACATCCTTTTGTCAAGGTTAACTCCATATGCACAGGAAATTATTGGGGATCATCAGTGTGGATTTCGACGTAACAGGTCAACTACTGATCATATATTCAGCATTCGTCAAATACTTGAGAAAAAATGGGAATACAATGAGGCAGTGCATCAGCTATTTATAGACTTCAAGAAAGCCTATGATTCAGTTAGGAGGGAGGTCTTGTATAATATTCTCATTGAGTTCGGTATCCCCATGTAACTAGTAAGATTAACAAAAATGTGTCTAAGTGAAATGCATAACAGAGTTCGGGTACGCAAACATCTGTCTGACACGTTTCCTATTAAGAATGGCTTGACACAAGGAGATGCTCTGTCGCCATTGCTTTCAACTTGGCTGTAGCATATGCCATTAGGTGGGTTCAGGCAAACCAGGAGGGCTTGAAATTGAATGGTACACATCAAATTCTGGTTTATGCTGATGATGTTAATATATTGGGCGGAAGCATACATAGTATAAAGAAAAAGGCAGAAGATTTAGTGACTGCTAGTAAGGGGATTGGTCTAAAAGTAAATGCTGAGAAAACTAAGTACATGGTCATGTCTCGAAATCAGAATGCAGGACACAATCACAACGTAAAGTTTGATAATAAATCCTTTGAAAGGGTGGAAGAATTCAAATATTTGGGAGCAACCCTAAAGAATCGAAACTCCATTCAGGAAGAAATTAAGAGCAGATTGAAGTCGGGGAATGCTTGCTATCATTC
>BLKM01001149.1:9755-209948 GCA_013340265.1 Coptotermes formosanus
CACCACCACCACCACCACCACCACCACCACCACGCCTCTTGTCACAGGCGTTTTATTACTGGCACTTATCCTCTTGAACTAGCTGTGATCCCCACCGCTCACGCTTAAAGTTTCAGACTGCAGTGCTTTCCGTATTTTGTGTGATGTTCCAAGTATAGCACTTTGCTAGTAACTCTACTGAGTGTGCCACAGGTATGGCTTTCAAAGTTTTATTCAAACTATTTGTTACCATTCTGGTGGCTCCATTTATTACCGGTGTGATCATACATTCTATGTCTCATTTGTTGCATCTCAATAAGTAAACTCTTGTACTTAATTCCTTTTCTGCTTCCTTCTGCGTTGCCTTCCTGTCAACTGGTATTGCCATATCTGTCAGTATGCATATTTTATCATTTTTTAAATTTTTATATTTGTTGTTGTTGTTGTTATCCAAAAGCGGCAAATTCAGTTAGCAGTAACTTCCACATCTTCAAAAGACAAATTATCACACTTAGATTTGATACTATTTTCAGCGTTACATCATAAGGTGCCTTAATATATTATTTAAGTATTCTTGTGTTTGTTTTGCCTCTGTCTGTTGCATGTGTCCCGCTTACTGTCCTTTGTTTTTTTTGTGTTTGTATATTATGCTATTTCTGTTATTAACCACTTGACTGGTGACTCAGGACGTTAATAAACAAGAACTGGAGTGAACGGAATTATTGTTGTTGCTTTGTTCTGTTAAAGAATAGCGTAAAATTAAGACAACGGAAACTGTGAGACAGATTTGTTCGGCAGGACGCACTGAAGACAGACGTTCAGTCAGGATGGCAGCTGTAGCCGCATCTCACCGCAGTATCCACTATTGGCTTTTTGATTAGCTCCCTTGCGCTCTTCCAATCTTTCCTCCTCCTCTTCCATTTTCTCTCTTTTCATCCGAGCAGTTTTAACGGGTCGCTGGAGGCAGGTTGCTCCTAACAGGATTTCGAACCAATGGAGGATGAGCAGTGGGCGATCTACACTTTTGAGACCGGGAAATTATGACAGATATTTGTATTTATGGTCGGATTTCGCTCATCAAAATGATTAAAATTAAGTTGAAATGTAAAGCGTGGAAACATATATCACTGATACGTGTAGTATTGTGCACTTGTCAAAATTTGCGTTTTCATTTTACTGTGTTATCAGTGACAATTATAATGATTATTATTATGATTTTTATTAAATTATCAATGTCCTTTTTTAAAGTAACTTATTCATTACAGTTTTATATACACACATACATACTTACTTGTTATTCGCTTTCACGTCTATCGAAAATTCTATTTCACCTTAATACTTCGCTCCTGTTTTGTTTTGGGCTTTGCTCTTGTCTTGATTTGCATTGTTCGTAACCACTTTCTTCTAGGTGTGCTTTTGTACTTGACTAATGGGCTGCTGACCAGCACGTAAGTAAATAAGAAATTAGACTGAGTTACAAATATTACTGTAGTTTGTGGTGTTGCGTTTGTCCTTGTCGTTGTTGTTATCGTCTTCGTCGTCGTCGTCATCATCACCATCAACATCATCATCACCAGCAGCAGCAGCAGCAGTATCCTCCTCGTTGTCACTTCTAGCATTTACGTTCACAGCGCTATACTGACAGACTACGTATTACAGTAGTCGTCTATTTTTATTCAGAACCAGAGGAATGCCCGTTATTCGTTCGGGACATGGCTGTTTCCCTTGACAACACCCCCCAAAAACTTAAAAAAAGAACGAATAACACTCGTGTTCTTTTTCATTTTAGTGTTAACCTTTTAAAGCCTAGCGGTAACTTTACGTACCACCAGGTTTAACATTAAAAAATTTTACGTGGTGCCCACATTGCGTTTATGTGTTTTGTACGGATCTCAGAACAAACAGCAACTTTTGCCTTATAAAACATTAAGAGACTGGTTTTTATAACCGAAGTGGAGAGTGTTTACAGCGCGGTACGCACTGAGTCCTTATATAAAACAGATAAGCTTCGTCTTTAAAGGGTTAATATTGGTGGTAGTAGTACTTGTATTATTAATAGTATATATTAATAGTACTATTTTTTAATTGGCCAATACGCTGTTGAGTCAGCACGCAAATAAGTAAATATATAATTTAGACAGTGGTAGTAGTAGTAGTTGTAGCAGCAGTAGTAGTAGTTGTCTAATGATTATGACACTAACAGCAGCAGCAGCAGTAGCAGTAGTAGTATTAGTAGCAGCAGCAGTGCTTGTTGTTCTTGTTGTTGTTGTTGTTGTTGTTGTTGTTATGTGACATAATGTCTTCTTTATGTGAGGGGCTAAGCACCGAACTAATCAGGATTTGCATGTCCAATGAAAATAAATTTATTATTTAGGTTCTCACAGCCTTGTTGAAAATTAAAGTCCTTTGACATATGACCCCTTATCGATTGGTAATTAGCTACAGAGTTTTCGGAGCGGCTTGTTGCCCGTTTTTGGACTAATAAAGTTGTCTCTATTTTTCCTCAAGACTTTGAGCCACAACCAAGCCCTTGCGTGACCCGTTCTACGCCCTTTCAATATAATTTGATTCCGCTATTCGAATTTGCTTTCAGGAACAAAGCTGAGAAGCGAACCAGTCTTGTGTATACATATTTAACACATCTATACTATGCGACATTTCTTTCCTTGTTGGTAGTATCATTTATTAATTGCAGATTCACAGTAACACTGCGGTTTGTTCAAACAACGCACCAAAACCTAAACAATTTAAAATAACAGAAAGTGTTCTCACTTTTGGTTTGTAGGTGTTATTTTCTTAGTTACAGCTAGTAAACCTCAGAATCTGTTCAAATTCTCTACAGCACGAAACATTGTAATTCTTGCTACGCTCCACTCCAGTAAAAATCAGCTAGATTTAGCCCCCTCTACTCCCACCCGTAAACTCAACGCCAGTTCTATCGTCATCCCACCGTTCCTCTCGGTCAAGTTGCCGCAAAAAAAAAAAAGTCGGATGAAAACCTTGTTAACTTGCTAGTTAAGCTTCATTAAATTTGTTCAAACACAGTTTTAACCAGCGTTCTAGTCCACATACCAATGTACCGCTTTTCTTTGGCATTGATTGAATGTGGGGGGGGGGGGGGATTTGGGCGAGAAAAAACGTATCATTCCTACAAATGCTGGATGCAAGGAGGTGGCTTATATCTTTACGTTCATTGCACAGAATGAAGCCAGTAGCCTAAAAGTATAACAGGGACGTCGTTCGTCCATCTCCCGGGCAAAGCAGTGCATATAGCGGGAACAAGTCTTTCCGAAACGCCGGTAAGTATCTCACACTGCACGACATAACACTTCAGGAAACATTAGCCTCGGCCTGTAGTTCCGAAAGTGCGCTCCACGGATGCATTTCTGTAATGGCTACTTTAAAGTCTACTTATTGTTCAACTAAGGGAATAACGTTTACGTTAAAAATAATTGCGGAACTTCTTTAATTGACGATGTGTTTATTTCGTATGACAGAATATCTAATTAAGAAACTTCCTGCACTCACGAAGCGAGCGACAGTCATTTTAATTAACCTTTTAAAGCCTAGCGGTAACTTTGCATAAGACCAGGTTTAAGATTAAAAAATTCTGCGTGGTGCCCACATTGCGTTTATGTGTTTTGTACGGATCTCAGAACAAACAGCAACTTTTGCCTTATAAAACATTAAGAGACTGGTTTTTATAACCGAAGTGGAGAGTGTTTACGGCGCGGTACGCACTGTGTCTTTGTATAAAATAGATACGCTTTGTCTTTAAAAGGTTAAGGTCAAATCATGCAGTGCATTGCTACGTATGCTACTGGTATATATTCGTAGCTATCTAAAGTCGGTTCTGAGATATAAATGTTTAATCTTGGACACCTAACATTCGGACACTCTACATTACGTCAGCAACAATGTGACGATCCGTGGCTATTTTTCGAAGCCAAAACGGGTCGGCTAGCAAAAACGTTTGGGAAACAATGGTATAGACAACTCCTTTGACGAAAAGTTTCATTTTTGCTTGTTTCGGTCTTTTACAACCCCTAAGTCAAAAGAAGCTCTAACTGTGTGCGATCTCGAAACCTCAATAATGAGACGGTCTGGACCCGAGTAGGGCTGTTGCGCCACAAGAAAATAATTTACTTGAAGTAGTGTTTTTACGTGGTCAGTACATACAGAAACATGCATTTAAGCATTCAGACACATCGCAATAGTGACGGAGACATACGTTATTCCTTTAAACAGCCACAAGGAAAAGAACGTAGTTGATTTACATGTTTTTATCCTGAAGAGAATTCGTGAAATATTAACGTCCTAAAAATATGGCATAAAGAATGAACGTTTGTGCAGTGAAGTAAATTACAGTAGTTTCTGCTTCCGCAGTTTCTTGTCTGTTCCGTATAATCAATTAATTAATTATAAGTTTAATAATAAAGGACGGTCTATGGAATTCTTAATAGTCAGAAGACATTTCATTGGTAAAGCTGTCTAATTCGCCTTAATGAAAGTGACTGGCACTCTTTGTGTAGACTACAGCAAGACAATTAGCTCTCTGACGCAATTCTAATGAGACAAATGACAACCGCGACTCTTCTGCTAGCGCGGCGCCTCGGTTAATAGCGAAAGCATTCTAATTGTAAGCACAGTTAAGTCTCCTGTAAATTTTGAACTTATTAGGACTAACTGGTTCGTTCTAGTAAATAAATATTTAAGGATGCGGAAAAATTAACAACAAACACAGAAAACTTCATAGGATGATGTTTCTGCAAAATTACGGTATTCGTGTTCTAGTTCTTACGCTTCCTTAGTCTGCAGTGGGAATGGCAGGTCCTCTTTCGCAGGAGAAGACACTGCAGAACCTCCCCATCTTGGGCTAACACTCGTCCTACGCGTTCGGAAACCTCCGCTTTCAAATTTCGAACAGAAACCAGATCTCATGATCTAGGTTTTCTTGATTTTATTCCCTCGAATAACAAAACACACTACTATCATTTACAATGAAATCTGCCTATTATTAGCGGTACAGAATCGCAGCTACAAAGGGCGGCTTTACATAAACCATGAATAAATGCGTAAGTATAACACACCTACACGGTTTAATAAACATTATAAGATTGTGCATTAAGTAATTAAGAAAGGAACGAGAGAAGGCAGAATAAATGAAAGAATGAATGGATGAATAAGTTGAGCGCTATTGCAAGAACAAAGACCAGAGTCTGAGAGTGCTCAAATGAGTAGTTTCTTATATAGTCAAATGCGCTACGTTGACAAAATTTATCTTCAAATATCCATCTTACTTTCCCACACGATTAAAAAAATTCTAAAAATGAAACATTGTAATACGAAAAAATGGTTAAGGAAAAAAAAAACAGAGTTTGACTCGATGCTGAGTAAACGCAGCGCAGCTAACAGCCTGATAACTAAACTCGTTACTTTTACTCGTTTTCATAAACTGAAGTATATAAATATACATTTCTACTGTTTGCAGGGCATGAGGGACAACTTCTGTCCCCTTGTAAAAGTAATAACATAAAGTGCCTTAAAGGGCACGAAAGTGTTCGAAATATTTGCGAATCCTACAGAGGCAATAGACACTCTACGTTTACTTTTATAGACTACATAAGAGAAAGAAACAAAGAAAAAATGAAAAGAATAGAAGAGGACATAAAACAAAAAATGTAAACACACCTTCATGAAGGTTAAGTACAAAAATTATACAAAGCAGTTTAGGACAAATATCGAACCCATGTAACCAGCAATTCCTTCCTCTTTACAGCTAATCGATGCTGTGCTCAAATTGCGCTCAACAAATTTTGTGACACAACAACAACGCTCCCTTGTCACTTGAGGCTGGGTAGCAGGTGGTCCCTGTTTGGCAATACGCTAATGTTTACAGCCCTGCCTACGTACAGTACATTCACGCTACATTCTCTTTCTTCCAGCACCTATACACTAAAACCAGGGTCATCCACTTTAAGAAAACGCCATCCTCCCATCGACATGGTACGTCTTTTTTACAGCTTACTGCGCTTTGAAGCATCTTTCTTGGTTTATTCATCAACGTTGTATTAACTGCTTGTTTAAAGTAACAAGAAATACGAGATAAAAACAGTTTTCTTGGTTTATTTATCAAAGTTGTATTAACCGCTTAATTTACGTAGTACGAAATAAGAAATTTGAAACACGTTTCTTGGTTTATTTAACAATGTCGCGTTAACTGCTTCGGTGATGCAATACGGAATAAGAAACAACGGTATAATTATAGAAGATGATTTCAGCAGAATACCGTGACAAATATTCAGCCAATTAATACACTGTTTCTGTTTTCGGGGGTTGTTTGGAAGACTGAGGTAAACCACAAACAACGTCAGTGAGTACAGCCGCCTGGCGGACCGATAATTAACCCTTTAAGGACGAAGCGTATCTGTTTTATATAAGGACTCAGTGCTTACCGCGCTGTAAACACTCTCCACGTCGGTTATAAAAACCAATCTCTTAATGTTTTATAAGGCAAAAGTTGCTGTTTGTTCTGAGATCCGTACAAAACACATAAACGCAATGTGGGCACCACGTAGAATTTTTTAATATTAAACCTGGTCGTATGTAAAGTTACCGCTACGCTTTAAAAGGTTAAAAACGGACTCTGCTGACCTCGGAACAGGAAGACCGATCACCTGAAATCTATGTAAAATATGACCACCTTGCCAAGGTTTCGGAACACTTTCCTGAAATTCACTATATTCCAAAATAAAAGATAAAGCAAACATTATTCAATTGTAAAGCGTTCGGACGATGGTACGTCTACATTACACATAGGATTACTGGCTTCTACACCTTTTTCGTCGTCTACAGTTCCGGACAAAACACAGCGAAATTGTGATTCAGAACAGCTCTTCTATCGGCCCAACTTAGTATGCATTTCTCCGCTTTTCACCTGAGGACAGAAGGAGATCCGGCTTCCGAAACACCGTATGCTCTTCGGGTCGCCATATGATAGACAAACTGCAGACAACAACTAATCCTCTGAGCAAACATCGTGGCCAGCAAAGGGGGCCTACAGACTACTGCGGAATCCCCACAATGATGGCAGGCCTGGTGCAAACCACATTTAGATAATTTTGACTTTATTAAAGACGAGGGGAAAGGAAGACATGTGGGGAATTGTGCAATGGGTCGGCTTGTCTCCAATTTTCAGACTTTCTGTAAGGAAGGTCTTGGCCGTTTCCTACGTATAATCCTATCACCATCAGTATATGTAGTTATAAGGTAGTGGACGTTGCTTTTGAGGACTGCCAGCTTCAACAGTCGCGGTAGATATCGTACAGCGTAACGGAAGTATACAAAGCCGCAATCTTTGACTTCCCAATATGATCTTATCGAATAGGTATCGACCCATGCGTATATGAATATAACGGATCTCTTAGCATACAAGAAATTAAAGAAACATAAAGGTAGGTCTCGTAAGACGATCGGGCTGACTATGCAGTCTATAGCACTATACAACATGCAACTCCATGGAACTTCGTGAATGCAACCAGACTTTTACTTATAATTGAGTTTTTATGTACTATAGCATCAAACAATGAAAATGATAATCCCCCCCCACCACCTCCCCGCCCCCCCCCCCCCCGCGTTCTTAAAATCTCATTCGTGGCGTTTACTTGTTATTCATGGCGTTGGAAATATGCCAATGTAAGACACTTGAAAACGACACTTGGAATCAAAATTGCCGCATATAGAAATTAAGAGCGTACATTCGGGTAATGCCTGCTACATATCGGTCCAGAATCTTTTACCTTCCCTTTTGCTGTCTAAGAATGTAAAAACTGAAGTATACAAAACTACAGGTTTCCTTCTGTTTGAAATGGGTTTGAAACTTGGCCTGTGGGAAGAACGTAGGCTTAGGTTGTTTAAGAATAGGGCGCTGAGGAAGACACTTTGACCCAAGGGGAACAAGGTAGCAGGAGACTGGAGTAGACTGCGTACTGAAGAGCTTCGTAACTTCTACTCGCCAAATATCATTCAGGTGACCAAATCAGAGGTAGGCGTGGCACGTAGCACGCAGGCGGAGAAATGTGTACAGGGTTTTGTTGAGAAAATATGAAGAAAAAGACAACCTCCAAGACCTAGATGTAGATAGCAAAATAATATTAGAAAGGACCCTTAAAAATATAATGGAAGAAGGTGAACTGGATTCACATGGCTCAGGATGGCATGAAGTGGCGAACTCTTTTAATAAACATGAGGGTTCCACAAAATGGGTGGAAATTCTTGACTAACTGAGGAACTGTTAGCTTCTCAAGAACGTTACTGTTCCAAGGAGGTACAATAATCGACATTTAGGCATTTATGATAGGATGTGCGGACCTACAAAACGCGACAGGCACGTGCTACAATTTCCAATGTTCAACTTCCCCACGAACTGGATACCCCTGAAAGACATGTCTCAGCCACTGAACCGCGCCTTCTGTTCATTCTGGCAACTAGGTATTGGGTTAATATCATGTGTGGAGCATGTGGTTGGATTATGAGGGGTTCCTCAGCCTACAGGGATGAATAGTGAATGAGAACAGCTAATAGAGACACGCCAGTAATAACAGATCTGTAGGCAACACCTTCTTAATCAGTTGTGTAAATACTGGGGCTAACTGAACCTCCTTTTATAGACTACAGTGCCATCTGGGATGTATTGGCGACACGAGAAGAGGTTTAAGAGTGTCACCCATTTCGCAGCTACAGACACATGGATATAAATTGGCAGTATTTCACGACGCTTTCCCCGGACTGCGGGACGTTCGCACAAAACTCCCGAAACTCCTGTTTCTCCCTCTTCTATTCTTTATCAGAAAGTACGACATCATTAAACTCTGCTAAAAGGTTAAGTAGCAATTTCAAAAATTACGTACAGTCTTTTAACATACGTAACGAACAGAACTATTTTTAACCAACTAAACTGTAGCAACTTACCACAAGCTTCTTTTTCCAGTTAATTTCCTAAATACAGTATCCCGTCGGTTTACTGGTTATTAACTTTCACTATTTCAGGACTCTGGAAAGGGTACAAATTGTGAATAACAAAATTTACGTAAATGTCCCTTAGCCGATTCCCACCGTTTATCAGTTGATCTTATAAACACTACTTTTATTTGAAAATTTACTGAAAACATGCCGCTTGTAATAACAAAAATAAAAGAGACGACAGCGTCAAAGAAAACGTTATAAGTACGAGAAAGATTTAAAACGGAAATCTGAAGGGAGACGTAGCAGTAATATTAAAAAACATAAAAAATATTTCTATTTCTTTAATTGTGTGTAACAAGAGTAAAGAGAGAAGCTTTAATTCTGTTCGCTTCTTTATTAATTGCAAAGTTTTAACTTCTCAGCAGTTTCAACAAGTATCCAATAACAACACACAGTTCATCGTAGTATTACTTATTTATAACCACTTCGTACAAATTCAGATCACGTGTATTTATTCGATAAAACGAAAAGGTCACATACAAAATAAGGGCGATTATCTGTGTTTTGCTTCAAATGTTTTCCACTGTTTATAAGACAGCATCGGAACTTAGCATTCACGAATTGACAAAAAAAAGGTGCAATAATGGACTGAACTTACCGGAACCCCTACGCTGTCCTATACTTCCCAACTTGTTAATCTTATGAATGGTTGGACATGGGGTACAATTTCTGTACTGAATTTTTAGGACAATAATTCCGTAGATAAGCTTTTCTAAATAATTAATATTTTTGAGTTTCCTTTTTTTGGAATTAGTTTCGGGGTGTATCGCCACTTCTCTTACGTATTTCTGCAGGCCTGTTTGCAATTGCAGTTTGCCACACAACTCAGTTTCGTTCCAGACTATGTGTGTGTGTGTATGGGTGTGTGTTTGTGTGTGTGTGGAATGTCACAGGACATCTGCTGATGTCTGCAGCAGGTTTCTGGGATGGAGGGCGCCTCTGTAGGGAGTAGCCAATAAACTAATGACTCTTGCGGCGCTCGCCCGTTCCCTGGTGGCTGGCGGGAAGAGAAAAGAGCAGTCGGCGTTGTATCGTCCATCATATTGCCAATTAGAATATTGAACATCACGACCACGGACGCCTGTACAGAATCGCTGTCACTTCCAGGGAATATGTACAAAAATTCCCCAACCTGGAGCCTTTTCATATCTTGCTCTGGAACACCATTCCACGTTTAAGCGCATATAAATTGTCTTCCAAAATGGCATGTAGGCTACTGGAAAACCTAATGTACACAATGCCACTTAGAAGGATTTGTATGGAAGCTGTCGTGCCCTATTTTAGGTTATCATCCAAAAATTCGCAGGGAATACGAGGAAACCAGGAAAACAGGATACTTCGTACCCGTGTCGAGATTTTGACCATGTGCACTAAAATACAAGTTCAAAGTGCTACAGCTAAAATATACTCTTCGGTAAGATAATACTAAAATATGTCTTACAGAATTAAAGGGCAGGGATGTGAAATGGAATGGAACGGATTGACTGAGAAGTAGTGGGCGTTTATGGATACGGTTACGAAACTTCGAACTTAATCAACACAGGGAATTTGTTGATAATCCGAGTAACCGTCAACTAATGAATACGATCGTACAGCGAAGAGTTAGTTACGTTTCCAGTATTTTGTTGCAGATACAAAGGACATACGCAATTCTCATTATAAGCAGTAATATCAGAAATTCGAAAAAACACCAAGTTAGTTGAAGTTTTACACAACTGATCCAATCTGCTCTATAATTGATAAGTGTAGTGTATAGGAGTGAAGAAATTAAAACCGCTGTTCGAACATACACCCAACATATTGTGTGTTTGTGTTCTGTAATACAAGAGAGACACTTTGCCTACAAAAAATCCCACTGTTTCGTCAGTCCTCTCACCACCAGTTCCAAAGCAAGTTAACGCCTACCCTGCGAAGTTCAAAGAATGAATAAACTAAATCATGACACATTTAAAACTGTGCCATGCAAACACCAGCAACGGCCACCAACAAAAGATACACCAAATAATAGCGTCGAACCCCTCCGATATACTGGGCCGGTCTCCCCCACAGGCTGGTATATACTTATTTAATAATAACACGCACATAAAAGGTTCAGACGCATATATCACAGACCCTCTTTCTGAGCATGTCAACTGGAAGTAATTTAATATTCATTACGACTTAGGATTGCAGAAACATTTGAAGCAAGTGTAGGAACAGAACGGCCAGATAATCTCAGTGTGAGCTGATTGAAAACAAGTGAAGCAGAATGCGAGCATTAAACAAGAAAAAGCGTCGTTTAACAGTCCTCGTGGAAAGCAGGGTAGCAAACAACGTCGTGCCTCAAATAATCAGTCCTGCACTCGTAAGTGCAAGGCGACATACACTGTTAGAAACACAACATGTGGCCGGTTGCACCGTCACGGTGACGGCAGCCACTAGTTCTCTGTCTACAAAAAGTTGCATTGTTATGCGCTCCCCGTATTGAAGGCAAGCATGAAAGGAGCTGTAGGTCTAACCTTGCATTCACTGTAGGAATATATCACCTCCGAAAATATTAACAGGCTTTAGACTAAGTTTAGTAGGGCAGATTTACCCAATTTCATGACATACCTTACTTCGTGTACAGTATGATGTTCTCTCTGTGCATGCCAGGACGGCGTATGGGGGAGTGGAGACACAGCTCCACTCATTCATAAAGTCAGCAATAGATGGGGTAAGTGGCTAAATTTAGGCCCCAACCCCTTTACCCCCGGGAAAAGTGTACCTGGTACCCACTGAATGGGATGATGTGTGGGCGCCAGAGCCGGTCTGGACGCTGTGGGGAACAAAGAAGTCACTTGCCACTGCCGGGAACTGAACCACGATTCCTCAGACGTCCAACCTGCGGCCCAGTCGTGACACCAGCCGCGTTATCCGGACTCATATTCCGCGTTCGATATCTTGCATTCTCCACGAAATTAGATGAGTGTTCCACTATCAGCTTTAACAGTGCTGATGCGTGGTTCACTTACAGAGACGATTAATATGAATTGCGTACTTTGATATTTTGTCATTAAAAATAGTAGGACGGATGAGGCAGGTAATAATGGTAATAATAATAATAGCAATAAGAATAATAGTAATAAGAGTAATAATAATAATGGTAATAATAATGACAATATGAAAATATCTGAACGGAAAAAAGATTATATACGTGCTCCGTTATTTAAACAAAAATTATTTCATAATCTGGAATCGAATCGAAATCAAAATCCGTCAACTTGGAACGCCAATAACACTCGTGCATTGCCAGGCCACGACTTACGTTTAAATGAATGTAACAGATGCGAGTTCGATATTCATTCTAGTGGAAATTCTGGGGTAGCGAAACGTTTGTAAGTGCCGTCGGGGGACCAACTCGCCTCCATTCATGGGTAACGTTCCGGCGCATGAATTCCCGTCACATCCCCGGGATTGTTAAACCCGTGATTAATTGCATCTTATCCTCTCAGCCTAATGGAACAAGATGCTTCGTCATGCTGCAGAGATCACCTGCCTCTAAATGTTTTGCAGTGCAAGGTCTGAAGAAAGAAACCCCGCGTAACTCATCTTCACTAGAATTCCCTTCATTTCCATTTGAGTCTCCACAAAATGTGGGAATATTAACCAGATTTAACTAAGTCCACAGCAGAAGCTTCCCGTGAAAATCTAATTCCTACTCAAATGAGATCTGGGTTGCCCATGGCGGTGACAATTTAAACTGTCTTCCGTGTGGTAATATTGCTCAGATGCGTTGTTGGTTTTCGACGTTTTGGAAAAACCTAGTGCCTCCAACTTCATGCTAGAATTGAAGTCGGGGACAACAGGTCCCCCTGAAATTTCGGTAACCACTGACAGTATTACAAGTTACCACAGCGTAAAAGAACACTATCTACACTGAAAAGTAGCTAACGAAGAAATTCTATGCTTTTTGTGCTCCACAGGTTCTACCACGTCCTCATCAAATCCTCGCTTCCCTTTCTTAAGCCACTTTAATCCGCTACATATCTTCTGATCATATTTCTCAAGCACTTGTTCTAATGTAAGTTAAATCACGCTAATTTACCAAGCAGGTTACTTCAGCAATAGATTATTGGGTTTATTATACATTAAAAGGAAACTGGTTAGCTAGAATACCAGTTAAAAACGAGATACGACAACTAAATATTTTCAGAACATCTACAGACCTTCCATATGAATAACTGAATAACTCTCCAATACACAGCGACTCCATTCTAATTCCGTGTAAATAAGGCTTTCTTATTCTTACAGAATTTCTGCAGTCTCGGAATCATTGTAGTGTACGAGACACTGCATTTCAGCGTTTCCAGTTATTGAACTGAGGATGTTTCTTCTCGGTTGGAGAAAAGTCTACAGTTACGGCAGCATTTGGAGTACCAGTTCCAGATGTCAACCACTTGACCTATTTGCTGCTAAAGTAAAAAACACACACGAACGCCCTGTAAACCCTTAAGGAGTCTCTGTACTTCGTTAAACACCATTACATGAACACTCGTGTTTCGCAGTTCTTCCTGAAAACATCCCTTTTATCTTTCCTTAACTTAATACAAGATAGTGACAAAGAAGTTCTGGAAAACAACACCATAATTGTAACATAGTGCTATTCTGTTCACGCAGAGAACGTTTTTGTAACTGAAACATTATGAAAAGGGGGAAAAAATTGTGCTTTTCAGCACTTTCTGTACTTAACACAATTTGCTCTTAGGTCCACCAATGATCAGTTTCCTCCTTTGAAAAACCCTCTGGGACCTCTTGAGTAGAAAACTGGGTAGGTTCAAGGCCCAGTCTGAATGCGGTGGCCAAGAAAAAATCTCCTCCCTGTCGGTAATATAAACCTGGTCGTCCAACACGTAGTCTAGTCCCTCTCTCGAATGAGATACGCCGGCCCAAAGATAATGAGATCTGTTGAATTTCTAAAATCATTTTTCAAAACACACCCTTGTTTATAGTCTCAGTTAACCCTTTAAAGACGAAACGTATCTGTTTTATATAAGGACTCAGTGCGTACCGCGCTGTAAACACTCTCCACTTAGGTTATAAAAACCAGTCTCTTAATGTTTTATAAGGCAAAAGTTGCTGTTTGTTCTGAGATCCGTACAAAACACATAAACGCAATGTGGGCACCACGTAGAATTTTTTAAAGTTAAACCTGGTGGTACGTAAAGTTACCGCTAGGCTTTAAAATGTTAATGACTGCCTATCAAATGTGTATGTTATACAGACCCGAATGGAATAATGATTGTCTCTACAGAAGACTGTAGTTGTGTCTAATTTTAGGTTACATCCTAACGAAATTTGCTAAGAAACTCAGGATTATGAATTGAGGCCCAGTTCTCCCAAGTAATGAATGGAAACACTGCTACAAATATTGGCCTCTCAGCTTTTAATTGTATTTGTAAAGTACAATAATAAGAAATGTAACTGTTGTCCTGTGGTTAAGGCCCTTGGACTCACGAGTATACACCAACTCCAGTTTAATCTCTTGACGCAAACACAGACACAACATGAAAAGTCTGGGCAGCAGTGACTGAATCTGGAGTACTGCAGTGTTTTGTCAGCCGACAGTCGGCCTATATTATTCCCATACATCCACGCATTTTAATTCCATCCGCGCATATCCATTACTTCGTCGCTCATCCTCTGACCTCCAATATCTCATTCTTCAGAGCAATTAAAAGCTCGTGGTGGCGGGCGGCGGTGACACACAACAGATGAACGGTGGACTCTCTGTGTGGTTATTTCCAGAAAAAGGATTTCAGAGCGATAACACAGATTAAATACGGACCGTAAAGGAATAATATCTGTCATAAATATCCTTTCTGGAGTAAAAAATAAAGCTCCACTTCTAATACCCTGACCGCTAGTAGCGCTATCTACCACTGACCACCGCCACATGGTGGCCTTCTGCAAGCGGTTTCTTACACCAGCAGAAAACTTGCAATAATTTTAATGTGGGCCATCCCGATGTGCTAAGATAACAGTGTATTAGGGGCTTAAACAACCCGCTTTGTGAGTTGATGTTGTGTTGTACGGGTTGTTTAAGCTTCTAATACACTAGAAAATTTTCAGCTTTGTAATACATTTTGTAACACCGATTCAGTTGAAATTATGTTAATATAAGATCACATTACACCTCATTAATATTCTACTAATTTCAAGTCACAGCCTTTCCAGTTTGGTATGAACACTTTTATCACTAGTTTCATCACAGTTACAGGCCAAACAACAAGTCCGTAAGCCAGGCATAGGCCAGCCATAGGCGTTCGACCAGTGTAAGCCGCCTCGCCTTTACAAGCGCCTTCTGATTTGGAAACTTCCTTTAAAGTTTCGACTTCCCATTACGCCAAACAACAACTTTCCCACACATTCAAAAAGTTTATGTCTACAGAATGACAGTCAGCCCTCTTCATATAGGCTTAATCCTAGGCAAAGTAAGGCACGATGTCAGTCACCTCGTAAAGTTAACAGAGGAATAACTCACTTGTCCCGTACAGCGCTCGGTTCCAGCTTCTTTGTCACCATAAAACCAGTTAACCGCCACGGACATATCCCAGAGTACAATTAGGAGCTTGACAAATTCATAAGCAGGGAACCTGTCTGCATGGACAGAGGTCATAAAAGAGAAGCAGACCTCAATACAGTATGATGATTATAATGATAATACCAATCAGTAATGATGGGAAGACAGTTGCAGTGATGAAAATAGAAGTAAAAGAATTTCCATCTATGCCTTAACAATTTGTGACATGCAACTGCAATTACATTTTTGAATACCGAAAGCCTTATGAAACCGCTCAGCCTACATATTTTCGGTCTTGTGTCACTCAGTCAGTCAGTCAGGAACGAAAAAAGTAGTTCCTCGTGGTTAGAATTCGACCGGGATGCCTCAGGTTTTAATTAGTAATGTAAGGCAAATGGTGCGGTACGATTTAAAAATTGGCCGCGACTGCCTCCTACAAATCACGATTCGAAATCATCCTGTCAGCTTTCAGAACTGTTATAATACTTCCATTTGACACAGCGGCTTATAATAAACCAACAGACTGTCTATGCTGGAGGTCACAGTTTTATTCCCAACAGCTCGCCAACAATTTAATCACGCGCGATTTAAAAAACTGTTCACTTCAGCTAAACACAAAAATAAAAATAATTACAAATCACAGGCATATGAGTTTGCAATGAAAAGTTTACGAATAATCACCCCCCTTTCTGAACCTCAGCCCCGAGAGTACTCAAAGCGTTTCGAAATCTTTGGATCGTAGTTACTGAGATTCGAGGCTTCCACAACAGCGAAAATTTAGATTATTGTTGCTGAAATCTGAAAGGTTCAGGGCTTATGGGGTTCTAGGTTTAGCCACTAAACTTAAAACCTTGAAATACTGAAGCCTCGCAAGCAGTGTGTACACTAACCTTTTAAAGCCTAGAGGTAACTTTACATACGACCAGGTTTAGCATTAAAAAATTCTACGTGGTGCCCACATTGCGTTTATGTGTTTTGTACGGATCTCAGAACAAACAGCAACATTTGCCTTATAAAACATTAAGAGACTGGTTTTTGTAACCGAAGTGGAGAGTGTTTACAGCGCGGTACGCACTGAGTCCTTATATAAAACAGATACGCTTCGTCTTTAAAGGGTTAAATCTCTTTTTACGGATAAGCTTAGGCCTTCAGGTCCAGCAGCATCCATTGCCACTCATGCCACAAATACACATGGGCTCAAAGCACAAACGCTTGCAGAAAGGGCAGTAACTGTACTATACTGACCATATTTTTACGACTCAGACTCTTCTGAGAAAACGTTCCGAAAAACAGTAGACTGGTCTCGGACGGAATGAGATGGGATAAAATTGGATAGGTTTCGCTAGCAGAACTATTAACTTGTAATGTATTGAATCGTTCGCTAGGCGGACACTTTTTAATCACTTTGAGTGGGTCCTGATGTACAGGCCGCAGAAACGCAAGTAAAGAGACGAGAAGAAAAGCAGACGTTTACAATAGCAGAATGGATCGTACGAAAGTCATTCACATGCTAGTCCTGCTACTGTTACACAGATTCTGTAATGAATTATTAATAACGACACCAAGGCTCATCAGGGAACATGTATATTAAGGGCGGAATATACATTACGAATGTTGACAATCAAATTGTCGGGAAAATTAGTGGCCCTAACAAGAATAAAAGAAGTGATCAATCTAGAACGTTATATAAGAGGGGTGGCCAGCAACGAGATCTTAACCGCAATTTAGGAGGCAACTTAATCCGAGCAATGCAGTAAGAAAATATGTAATGTAATTTTTCTTATTTGTTATTTTCTTATTCCTGCTCATACAACTACAATACGTTAGTTTCTGTTATCTACGAGTTTTCTTGCTTCACAAAATCTTTGAACATGTCGTTCACGGCTCACGTGCATGTAAACTATCTGCTACTATTTTTTAAACGTAACTTGAGCCAGCCGCGCCAGTGGCGTGCGCAAGGCGCCTAGTGGTCACTCCTCAGACATAACGAGAAATTTTCTGATTTTCAGACCACAGGTAATGTATTGCTCTTAAGAGAGTAAAATCTAGGAAACTACAATGTGCAGGCGTGTGACTATTAGAAAAGAACAAATAATCTATGCTTTATTTCTAGCGGAGGAATCTTTTGAGAAAATTTCAGCTAAAGACAGAAAGCTGAAGGGATGGTGTCATAAGGACGACTCTTCGCGGAACACGAGGCGGCTAAAAATTGTATGAAATTATCTGCATACTGTGTCTCATACTGCGCTTTGGTATTATAAATGTACGAATTTCGACTTTTGCTACCACTTGGTTAGTTATGAGGACACAGGTTTCCAATATTTAAACACAGTAGATGAAATGAAGGCATAATGGAGAATGGTGCATAAAGTCTGCCATTTTTATGTATCATTTCCGCAATTTCTATACGAATTCATATTATACGTTACTTGCTGCGATGCTAAATCTGTCGGGTACATTTGCTTTCGGTTTTATTGGTCTGCTCTAGGCCCTACTTAGCGTGAAGTTCAAATCGAACTGTATATCTGAGAAGTAAAGACTCTGCGCAAAACAAAAAGTATATGTATTGAATGCAAGATGCAATTATGGTCTTCAAATTATACTACATCCGGATTCTGCCATGTGATGTCATTCTGCTCGTACAGTAGTCTCTTCACTTAACATATTACACAAAACTGCTCTATATTTCGAAAGACAAATGTGCCTCGTACATTTACAGAGCGTCACCTTAACTCTTTAAAGCAAAGTGGTAATAAAGTGTAACACAAACATTTAAAAAATCTGCACTCTTCCCACGCCCTGTATTTGTGTTTCGTGTGATTTTTACAAAAGCCGTAATTTCCTTAAACAACATTAATTATTCTGTCTTTTCAATTGAGATGCAGAATGTTTACTACGACTTAAGAACTGAACTTTTCTATATTATTTACGTACAGTTTGTGCTTCAAAATGTTAAAAGTCCATGGCTTCTTTTTGCTCTTGATCGAAACATTAGTATGCGTACACAACATCACATTGCACGCGCATTTTCAGAGTAAAGTTTGTGAAGTTAGTGAAGTTATCCCTGTGCGTTACGTACAGGTATATCGGGGAATGGCTGTACAGCTCCTCTCATTGTCGACCTTCGAACTAGACGAGGATGGTCGTTAGCTTCACAATCCAGCCGCTTTGAACGCTAGGAAAGAGGCTCTGGCACGCGTTGAATAGAGGACTGGGTGGGCCACTAGCCGGTCTTGACATTTTGCAGAACATAAAAATCTCTTGTTCCAGCCGGGTATCGAAAGACGTTTCCTCTTTCGTCCAGCCCGCAGCTTATTCAACACAACGACTAAGTCATCCAGGCTCGGCAAGAGGTTTGCAGGCAACACTATCAAGCCAACTAGAGCCATGACAGCAACATCTTGAAGTTTGCTGCTTTGAATTTTGTGGTGCAAGGAAGTAGTCTCCTAGTACAACGAAATGTGTCCATTAAAAGCAAGGTGGTTGTAAACCTAACCGCCCACTACGGCTTAAACTTCGCTCCCCATACAAGAAGCAGAGACTGCTTAATGCAGGTGGCCGACCCACTCTCCAGCACCGATACACTGGCCGTAAACATGGACGGACACCACAGCATCTCGGGAGTATGTTCCTTCTCAAGCCGCCTATTCTTACAGTCTCAAAACTGTTGTGTTGTGTTTTGTGCCCAACGTAATGGTGGAAGTGGTTTAACGATACACCGAACCAAACTGTTGACCTGTCTTTTAGAATCATAAACTACACCTCTACATACTGCTTTTTAAAAAAGCTTCATATAGTAAAATATTTCAGTGGTAAAGTATAATTTATGGCGTTTAGAAGCCACAAATATTAAACTTGACTGCTGTCAGGCGGCGGATGAACTTCCCTCCGCTGGTCTTAAATAACAAATAAATCCATTCTATAATGTATAGTATCTTTAAACGAGATCCCTCCCACAAAATATGAAAAGCATTCGGGTTAATTAAGGGCTTTGCGTAACAACCGGCTTTATTATTTACACACGTAAAATCATTTCGAAGTGTACGTAAAGTTTCCTCTTGTTTCCTCATACCGAAAAGGCGGGTGGGAAGCCTGCAGATAAAATTACAAGTACAGGCCCTACTACAGCTCGCTGTGAACTGTAGGCTTTATGATCCAGTCACTTTTCTCAGACAGGAAGCAACCACGGTAACAATCGTTTTATTGGCTGAATGCGCCTGGACATGTTATAAAAGCAGTTGTGAAGAAAAATACTTCGAACCCAAACCTGGATGTGAATGCCGGCTATCCAACAGATAAAAATTGCTGTAGTGACCGGCTGACATTCTTTTATAAAGTAAAGGGCAAATAACTACGTGACACTACCACCTAACAACAATTCGCAGTTTTCCTTTGAATCTTACCGAAGTTTCAATTCCATGCGGACAAACGATTGCACTATCCTAAGCCAGTTTAATAGATTTGATATTCTCACACGCTGCAGTGGTAGCATATCTCTATGTTACATCTATGTATATTATCCATTCAATGTCAGGATTTAATTCTGGTAGTCCCACTCTTACACAGAGCCAAGCCAAGGGAAATAACTTCTAATTCTTGCTATCTTAACGAAATGCTCTGTCACGCAACTTGTTTTCGTTGCTTCTGTAGGTATGAAGAGAGCCACGAATTATTTGCCTAACACTCAGAACTTCTCCATCAGAGGAAGGTTCCTACAATAATACCACCGCACTCACATTTTTGAAAGGACACTATTGGCCAGACCAATGACATTTACATTTCCGCACTGTGTATTTTATGATCTCATATGCTTGCCCTTTCTCTTCCTCTCCATTCCCTAATATTTTCATACCTCAACCCTAGCCCACAATCTCTCCTCACTGCACACTCAAAAAAGCCGCAGGATCCCTTGTGTTTCCCGATTACCATCACAGCCCCATAGTCGTATATTATCCCTCACATACATGCAGCCCTCTGTATTGAAGCTGTTGACCACCACATTGGGTGTGATGTGCTTCGGCTTTCTGCCAGCCGGCAAGTACAATCTGCATAAATTTCGGAGCGACTACTGAACTAGAAAATACTGTGAGAGTGGCAAAATCAAAGATATCGATTTGTATAGTTTTATGTCAGTTTACATTTTTGCTTCGTTTCTTAAAGTCGAACACTATCAGTCCATCAAATATTATCAGTGCAAGTTGAGAAGGACGGGGTATAGGGCTACAACAGTCATAAAGGAGAAAAAAAAGCATACAGGATTTTATGCAGAAACTCTAAAGTTAATGGACGACTTGCAATACCTAAACGTAGAATGAAGAACAATATTAAAATTGCTCTTAGAGTCTGAACGGGATTAATCTGGCTCTGGATAGGCACGGGTTCTTGTGAAAAGACATTCTATAAAAGTGTGGGATTTTTGGACTATTTGAGCCATTTTTCTCTTCTCAAGCAGAATTCTGCTCCACCGAATTAGCTAACTCTCACCAACAAGGCACTAGAATTGCCTGACGTCTACTCTTGCTTCGTTACAACTCGACATGCCTGCCTGACCATGGCGCTAGCTACAGCAACCCCCTTGAGATGTAGGCAGCCAAACTAACACGATTACACAGCAGACAGGATGGGTAGGCTGACACCCGGCCAGCCAGCCAGGGCCACTCTGTACGAACGGAGTACACTCTGTGCAGAGATTGTTCGCCCATGGATTCTGGATCTGTTCGGTATTGCTGATAATGTCGTCTCGGAATCACAGAAATTACGACCAACTGTGTACACTGTCACTGTCACTGGGACTACACAGCTTTCGGTTTACCTCGAATATGTTTCAGCCCACTTGTGTCATTTTCAAGGAGTTCAGTGTAACACAAGTGAAAGCATTAAAGCATTACATGTATGGTTTATGGTATGTGTGTAACAATTTACACAGAATTTTAACTAAAATAACATAACACGTAAGTGACAAACAATGCAGATCTCATCCAAACAAAATACTATAAAAAGATGGTTGCTTCTAATGTATGTCGAGGTTAGTGAATGTATGTACATATATAGTCCAGTAATTAAATACTTTCGTTGGCAGACCCATTAACTAACTAAAGTTCGTCATATTTGTACATTAGCAGCAGAAGGAAACGCAGTATAAAACATTTCCAGTTGGTTAAAGCACACAAAAGTGTTGGTCAAAACAAAATGTGAAGAGTTGCTGCATGCAGTGTACGACGTCCTACTTCTTTTGTGAGTCCATAATGTATATCTGAGCGGTTCACGAAATGACGTATACACGATACGAATGCAGCTGTCACTGTCACGCTCTCACCTGTATTTTCAACAATTGCTGTATTTTTATACGTGTGTGTGGATACAATCTTGTTATGTATGTAAGTACGTATGGTATTTATGTACTACGCAGGCTTATATATGGTACGTAGGTACTACGTATGTGTGTATGTATGTATGTATGTAGGCCTATGTACTTTTACGCTTGTACACATACGCACACGCACTCTTATAAACGGTCCACATAGTAACTAGACTAGGGCCTGGAAGGTCCATGGTTCGAATCCCGGTATAGGAAAGAGATTTTTTTCTCCAAAACGTGTGAACCGGGTTTGCGGCCCAACCAGGATTCTTTTCTCTGGCTAATGTGGCCAGAGCGTGAAATTAACCACTCACCTCCAAACAGTGCTGATGCTATGAACGAGTGGAGCTACACTTGTACTGCCCTCACATGCCTTTACGGCGTGGACAGAAAAAAAATGTACCTTCACACTCCTATGTATGAAAGTATACACACCATGCTGAAACAACAGCTCACCTTCGACAAATAAATCTAGCTCACATTTGTATAACCTATTTTTGTAAATATGTGTTAATATCGCTGATAGGAATTACAGCATTTGCTCACTGATGATCAGTTTGTCAGACTCCGGTCACCATCCCAGCTGCAGCTCAGAGCTGGTAGGATAATGTGGGACAGGCACACGCCCTCTCTCTCTCTGTCAGGAGGGGTGTAAGCCTGCCACGTGAGCGGGCGTTTGCACTTTTGTCATCAGCAATTGAAGAGAAACCCAAGCTGTTTGTCAAGTATCAGATTATCATTGAGAATTAGTGCGATTCATTTCCTTCAACTATTGCAAAAGTTATCCCCAGTAACAATGATTCACGAACTGTCACCAAGCAGACTAGTTTAGCATTAAAGCTTCTGCCTTGTGTTCGTAACGTACCTATCAGCTTCGCGTACTGCCAGCACACACGAAACACTTTCTCGGTTTTCCGCATTCCTCCACCGCGAACATAAGAGTCTGGTATAGCGATCAGTGCTTAAACTTATATTAATGACTTTTCCGTCTCGAATGTCTGTTGGTTAGACGTCCTCCTCACTTAAGTTTACTTCATTTTCCTTAGATCCTCCCGAAGAATCTACGGATAATATCCCGAAATCCTCCACAACCCTATCCTGCCATACCTTCCATAACATTCATGATTATATTTGCTTTATATTTCGACGCTGCAGACCCTCAGCAGCTGAAGTATCGTCATTCAATGATATTATAATTCAAACCAAACCCCTTTGGGGTACGTTTTTCTTCTGTATAATGACTCTATAAAATGCGGGGGTTATTTAGCTTTGGACGATATAAGGTGACGACTCTTATCTGCACATGGAGCATTCTGAATAGCTTCAGAAAAATCGACCTTGTGTATGCAAAGAAAGTTTCAGTACAGACACAGACAACATCATATTTCAACTAAATCCGTCCACTAGTTTCTCACATATAACTCATGAGATAAACGGACTGACGCAACCTCCCATGCATGCTACTTCATGCCAAACACGTATAAAATCGAATACAATTGATAATTTCACGCTCCTTCTTGTACCCCTCCGGAACAAATTGCACTTGGCCTTCGATAAAGTTGTTACGCTGTTAACAGTTCGTCATGCTTATCATAAATGATTACCGTCGTCTCTGCACGGACGGAGAGTTCGATGACAGTTTTCACTTAAATAATTCGCGGCATCCGTAACCAAGTACATTAGGTCACGCGCCCTCTGCAAACTTTCTCACGATATAAAGAGCCGGCCTCCTGTTACACTTACCAACTACACAGTTTGTACTATGGATGAGGTTCCTTGCGGCTCATTTAGACTGCTGTTTTACCCCCAACGAGAAGTTTGTCTTTGTGAGGTTTGAGGTTTTCGGGTGCTGACTGTGAAGATTACCGTCTTCAAGGAACGTAAAGCAATGTAGTCTAGTAGAAATCCACCGACGTTAAGGGAAAAACGAAAGAAAAGTTGGATGTCTCCGAAACGTCAGAAAATTTCTATTAGAACATGCGGTGTCACATTCCCGGCGACGATAAAAAGCGATATTTCCTTCCGCCCTCTGAAATTTTACGGCATCAAGAGGGGCCAATGACGTCAGTTAACATCAAGTTACTTAATTGCTCCGTAACGACAGACCATCTAGGGCTGAATAGCTGTGCGTCTGTTTCTAATTTCAGAAGGATATTGTTCCAAAACAGTTATTAATTACCATCAACACAACTAATTACAAATGTACATTTGTTCAGTTACCGATCACACACAACAAGCTAACTGTAAACGTTTCCTGGCGACTAGTTTCAGCTCTAAGACCGAGTCATCATCAGGCCACCATACAAGAACAGAAAAGCAGAAAATTATGCGAGTCATGGATAGAGATCACCCCTTCATAATATAAATACATTATAAACATATATAAAAGATATAACATTTACATAAAAACCTAAACAAAAAATTTATATATTGTATAGCTCTAAATATATATTAAAAGTATACGAGTATAACATTATTTCAATAAAATTACTAAACTTATTACGGCAAAGTGTCAACTGTAAGGATCTAAATACATATAAGCATACTTGGTGCGAATGTAATGGGCTGTCGGCACCATCCGATATGCCAACGGAACAATATGTCACGCGCGATATCCTTCGTAAGTCTTTAAGGCGGAAATATTCTATCCATAAACCTTTAGTACGTTACAATCTTGTTGTTGAGCAGTCCAAGAATTTCTTCATCATAATGTATGTTTTAGATGTGATGCTGGACGCGCGTAAATATATATTGCACGATCTTTTGCCGTGACTATGGTGTTGGTGTGTATGCGCAATGCTGCTACAATTGACTGTAGCAGCAAATTTACACAGAGGGATATATCGTGGCAAAATTTTAAGTAATCAAACACAGAGATCAACAGTTACAGAAGAGGCAGGGGCGGAAGTATACTTAATATGTGTTGAACAAATAGGGTAACACACATCGGGAAAGCAATTAATACACCTAAACAATCTACAAATAGTGGAAAAAGGACACAAATTGATGAGAGACGCAGAAAGTCATATGAAGCAAAATTTAAGAATGGGTAGTGAAATTGGTCACGATTTCGGAGAATGAGAAATGTGGATATTTGTAAAAGAGGCAAAACCTATAAGGACGGGTGGTATTAGGGTACCACGAAATATTTGACACGCAGTAAATGGAAATATCCGATTAATTTACAAGCCAATACTAAAATTAAAAATAAAAGATATTGCCTTGCTCCTACCTGTACCCTGGCCTCAGTCAGATCTATCTTCATGGCGATCTCTTCCCTCGTGTATATATCTGGATAATGTGTCTCCTGGAAGGCGCGCTCTAGCTCCTTCAGCTGTGCCGATGTGAAAGTCGTACGGATTCGCCTCTGTTTCCGTTTCTCCGTCAGCACTCCTTCGTGGCCAGGATACACCTTGTATGGCAACCCCGCTGGAAAATATAGCAACGTCATGAAGGACATGCGTACAAAGGGGATTACACTATTTCCATATATTATCGACAATACGCATATATTACGTCGTATATAACAATACTGGGCAAAAACATAGGCACTGTCCGCAGTCTCAGGTACGTGTGTTTAACACAGACATCTAACACTGAGGTCTATGGCGCACCTCCTACTCGTATTCGTGAAATCGCAGGTTCAAATCTGTGTCTGAAGACCGGCAATCTGTTTGAGAACTCTGGGGTTTTGTTCACTTGTTCAGGAGATCCTGAAATGGTACCTCCTACGAAGCCACGGTTCCTGCTTTGCACATAATTTCCCATTCATTATTCATATCATCCTGCCTTCTGACGCCATATATGCTCAGTGCTATTTACCGACAGCCTCGTCACAGAAATTTTAAACAAATAAAATACACTGCAACATTTGGAATTCTCAGACAGGTGTTGTTGAAGCCTCCAGTCTCGTGAGATCTTAATTCTGTTACGCTGGTAAGTATTTTCAGACTCTTCGAAAGACTGCGGTGCCTTCATCTTCAGAGCCAAATAGTGATAGAAACCCAAAAACCTGCATAGGACACGATTACTCGTTAGACTGTCCTACTAATGCTACAAATACTCTCTGAATTCGGTTTCCATATTCTTAACGGTGCCGCAAGATGCTATACAGGCAGCCTACAGTCCATCGTGTTCTCAATAAAAGGAGATTCGCGTCAACGTCTAACAGCAAGGATCAGTGCCTAATTGCGTATACAAGGACCAGGAACCACAACGGCTGAACGACAGTTGGTGTATTGATTCAGCCCGAGTCGCACCTACAATATCTACAAGTACAGCTGTGTGGTTGGGCTCCTCAGTGGAGTGGTTAATTAAGTTCATTTGCAAGGAGTCTAAATCCCGACCCGCTTGAATCTCCATGTTTAAATTAACGCATGAAACCGCAGGCACACAGCACACACTATGGCGACCAGGATTTCATATCGCCATAAGCATGCAGCACACAGCGTGAACTTCAAGCACGAGGAATATATAGGTGTAAAGTAAAGGGAAAAAATGAAGAGAAAAGCAAGAAGATATAAATAAACACGAAATGTAAATGTCAGTGGGTTACCGAGTAATGAGAGAGGGCTTTAACGTACAGAACTGTGCCTCCGAAAATGTCATCAGGAACAGATGTGCAAATATTTTTCGTTCATTAGGACCTATTCTTCGTTTAGTCCGCAATGCTTTCGGTTGATTTCAGGTTTCCGCCGCGATGTTGATGAGATCTCCGCTCTTCTGGGGTATTACGCGGCGTCGTGTCGTAATTGTTTACAGTTACCACACGACGCCGCGTAATATCTCAGAAGAGCGGAGATCTCTATGCTTTCCGTTATTCAGTTTAGGCTACACGCTGTTCAATAATTAAATGACAAGTTAGCGACAAAATGGAAAACTCGTAATGGAGCATTCTTTCTGTGTATTTCTATCAGTAATTTACTTACAGAAATTGAATAAACCCACAAAGACACAGGACAGCCCGTCTGTGGGTATACATATTTCAAGCAGCGCCCTCCCAAACATGAAGCACGATTGCTCAAGAATTGACTGCAAAGATCGGTCTGGTTTTTAAATAAATATTTTCTACCTCGATATTCTCGGGAAAGACAAACGAAATGGCTATTCTAAGGCGTCCTGAACATAAAGACTGCTAATTCATTAAACAGATCGCTGAACCTAAATAAACAGCCTTTATCACGTGTGTACAGGTTCCTTCAAGCTATGCATCATCAGGTATACACATTCGCATTTTCGCAGCGATGGTGCTGGTCTTTAACATAGCAGTCCAAAATGCCGCCAGCTTGAGATCCTTAGCAAGAAAATGCTTTACGTAATTAGCTAGCACACATAAACTAGCAGGCCATTCGGAGCTAACCACCTGCTCACCGCTTTGTATTAGTAATACAAAATTCATGCCTTTGAACTCCTATTAGGCAACACTTCAAAGCTATTATAAATAAAAAGACTGCATCTAGCAACCCCCCCCCCCCACACACACACACACACACAGACGAGTTTCCGATCGTGTAGTCCGCTACCGAAAAATCTCGGGGTCTCCTTACCTAAGAAACTGTTGCAGACTCGCACACCCATTTGTCATAGAACTTCGTATTTTCCATACTGTCTGGCGTCCATCGGACAACTTTACGAGAATATCCAACAGCCTTTGAAGAACCGGGACACTGCACTCAGTATAGTTATAATGCTAGGGGGAGGAAAGTCTCGGGTTTCATTGCCGGCACAAGCAAAACATTCAGACCGACTGTGGAGCCCACGAAGCGTCCTATTCAATGAGCATCGGAGATTCTCTGAAAGTAAAACGGCCGCGGCCGGGGCGCGAAGCTGATTAGATTAAGTGTGAGTGGGCTTACACTTCTGACCCCCAATATGCTTTCATGGCGTTCACAGGGACAACTTTACCTTTTACCAAGAAACAGCACGTATACACACTTTGTAACGTAATGTCAGACATATGCCTTACCACATTGAACTTTGCTTCACCCTCAGTGACAATTTATGCTAATCTAACTTACACGAGCTTATCCCTTGTGTTTCCTACTCATGAGGTCCTGGATTCAATTTTCACTGAGGATGCCATTCATCCTGGCACGATTTTCAGTTATTCTCGGTCCCTCTAGCCATATTACAGACACTCTCTTCATTAGCAAGACGGCAGGTCATACCGCACAGTAGACACACTCCTTCCCGGTTACAAGACCCAATCAGTTACTGCAGTAAAGGTGAATAATCGCTGCTTATTCTGAGATCATGCAACACACATTAACGCATAGGATTTTGCAGTGTAACACCTTAGGTTTTTTCCAGTTTGGCTGATATGTGCTGACCCAACATTGCGGTCCACTCAGTAGCACTCCTGCTGCGTATTCATGACGCCCTGATTTCAGAACTCGGTCCACAAATCAGATCTCCAAAAAGAGCATTTTCGTGGTTTTCGTCAGCCACTCCAGGAAAATACCGGGTATTATCTTCAATTAGGCCACGACGACTTCTTACAAAACTCTTAAACCCTCCATTCTTTCTTTACCAATTATTCCATCATTTGACGCTTTATAAACTTACCAATTTAAATCATTGTTAAATAAATCAATAATAATAAATAAAAAGAAGTGGTTTCGGAATACAGCCTTACTATTACACGGCGCACAATCCGAACTGGAGCAGACTTTCTTTTGATTCCTGCACTCCTAGAAAAACACAGTTCTTCACATGCACTCAACGACCCATCTTTCCGCAATGCACGTAACCACATACTGAGCCTGCTGGAAGAGGCTTACGCAAGAGGCAGAAAAATCTCTACTTTTCGACTTTCGGTCTCACAGTATTTTGATACACAATTCGTATCTACTTGAAATGATTCACTGCTGAAAGTTACGAAAGAGAATTTTGCAATGTATTTTAATGTGCATATATCTCTCCTCCTTACTTTCTTATTCTCGTCTTTCTTCGACCTTTCTAGAAGTCTGGCTGCAGGGGAAGAGTGCAAACAAAATAAATAATGGAAAAAAGGAAAAATTCAATGTAAACGCACCAAGAAAAGGATGGAAAACCATTTCTTCCTTTCGTCGACCAGAATACATGAAGAGGGGTCTCTGTCCTAAATCGTTTCTACTATATTATACTTCAAGTTAACTTAGGCATCACATTTGCAATGTGCACGCTAGGGTGCAGCACTGTCCTTGAGGGAGGAATTTCCTTCCTTATGACTACAACTATTTTTCAGACGATATTACAAATCTACCACTGAATACGATAAAAAGTAGAGAAGTTCTGGCACGAATTTTCAAGGAAACAGCTCACTTTAACTGCTTTCTTACGCAGACAGCATCTTGTGGAATCTTTAAGTATACAGGCCTAAATTCGTAATTAAATAAAACAAAATTCAGTAACCAAAACACAGAAGGATTAAGACAATAGCTTTAATTAAATATCTGGTATTATTAGGCTATAATATAACACATTGATTTCACTGCCTATTTGACACATTTAAAGATATAAATTAAACAAATATGCCAACAAGCGCAGGTAATGTAGGTAGCAAAGGTAATGTTGTCCCAGTCAGTGCCATGCAGGCATATAGGAGGAGCAGACGTACAGCACTACTCATGCTTAAGCTCGGCGCCAGATGGGGGTGGGTCATCACAGCCACGCCCCGGCCGTTTTGCCCCCAGGAAAATATCCCGGTCTCCATTGCACAGGAGTGTGGTTCATTCTTTACATAAAACAGGGCCTGTGTGACACCAGGTGTACCTTATTTTATTCGCCTCTAGCCCCATGTATTTTTAAAAGGAAGGGCAACTGGAACTCTTTTTACAGAACTTAATTAAAACAGAACTTAAAATGTAGCTCAAAAATTCCAAACCTATTTATTTCAATTTTCATTTCTGCCATTTTTAGTACAGCTCTTACAAAGCCCGCAATGTAGAGGTGGTAATATAATAATAAGGCCGATCCCAGTGACCGTGCCGTCTAAAGTGTGGATTTTCGGCCGAGCACTTGCTCGGATTGTGGGTTCGAATCGCACCGGGGGCATGGATGTTTGTCTCTTGTGAGTGTTTGTATGTTGTCAGGTAGAGGTCACTGCGACAGACAGATCACTCGTCCAGAGGAGACCTACGGATTGTGGTGTATCTACCTGAGCGTAATCTAGGAACCTCCAAAAGGAGGCGGCCTAGGCCCAATTTGGGCTGTTGCACCACAGGAAAAGGAAAAAATATATACTACTAAGACGCCGACTCAACTAAGGTACAGGTTCGTGTAATCGTAACGCAAATGCAAAAGATCAGACGTAATACATCGTTAGCAAATCATGTGATGATTACACGAATGTTCCATCTATGCGGAATTAGGCTATATAAAACACGGAAAAGTGAGTGAAAATAGACAGGAATCATGACCCATACTGCGAGCGACAGAATAATGTTGCACAGCATCACACAGATGGGGGATTTTCGATATGCAAAATTCTGTGAGGCGTGGAATATGACAGTTCTTTCCTTGTTAAAGTTTTGGTCCCTCTATGTATGTTCCTGCTATATAAAAATGCTTCAGCCTATTTTATGATCTCCATTTTAGTGTCCCAGCATGCAGAAAGCCATAAGACTAACTTTATGACGTCATTTCGTCCCTCTCCCTTGAAACATCCTTGTCCCTAGTTATAGCTATACACTGCCGGTGTGCTGGCACAGCTGACAAAGGGAAGGAAACAATTCTTGACCTTCCTGCAAGATGTAGGAAGAAAACAAATTACATTAAATCTACAGGGCATATACTGTTCATAGATTATTGCCTGGATGAATGTAAGTAGGCTTGAAATCTGCGCTCTTGTGGGGTGTTACGCAGTGTCGAGTGATAATCCTTTACCAAGGTTTCGGGACAACGTATCGGTCCCGAAACGTCGGTAAAGGATTGTCACTCGACGCTGCGTAACACCCCAGAAGAGCGCAGATTTCATCAACATCGTGGCGGAAGCCTGAAGTCACGTAAGGAGGCTTATCCACACACGGTAAACTGAATTCTGATCTAGACATTCAAGTGCAGTCACCATTTAATACCACAAACTATGCTAAGTGAGAAGCGAGGCGGCGCCACGGCTCAGAAGTTTCTTCGCCGGCTTTTCAAGGCGGAGGCTCGGGTTCTATCTTAGTATAATCCATACAGGATTTCTGGAGCAATGAAACGGGCTCTTCTTCGATCACTTCGTTTTTCCTCTGTGAACTATCATTTTATTAATTCTCCATGACTATCTGTCATCAGTGGCAGTTAAAACAGACCCAGTCAATGTCGCAATATTACAGGACTCATTCTCGCGCCACACAAATTAGTAACGAATTGTGTTCTTTAAGACTTTAACAGAGGATCTTCAAATTCAGCACCGCAATCCACGTTTTCACCAATGTAATCAATAACAGTCGATTTTCAAGGGCTGCCAACGTTAATTCAATCAATAACGACCGTATTAGGTACAACGTAATGAAGGCCGTTTTAAGTCCTTAACAAGGTAGACTTACGACTCAGTTTAGCACAATTAGGCCATAACCGAGCGATTTAATCATTAGATCGCCAATTTTATAACGCCGCCGTCACCTGCTGGTATAAATAAGCCTGAAACGACATGAGACTTAAGATGACTTAAGTATCTTCCAGTCAAGGAATTTATTTTTCTTTCTTCATACGCTGGATGAGCATTACCATATCCCACAAAATTTTGACTCGGTAATATCGGAAAAGAATCGCAGTAAAGAAAACTGTAGCCCCTAATCCTCATACGTGTTTGTGAGCACAGTGGAAATAAACGTAGAATGATAAGAAACACGTGTTATTCTATATACTTAACCCATGGAACAGCTTACTCGGACTTCCTAAGCGGAGGAAGTACGCTGCTACTCCAGAGAGAACTCCCGAGCTCTACTGAAAGATATGAACGGCACGCCACAAGAAGCTGTTTGGCCTACCCTGATACTGGTTGAAGAATTGCAGGGCTAATCGAAGCTGAAGTCTGAAGCTCGCGGAATCTCACTGCAATCCAGACAGATGGAACGTCGGGAGAATATGAGCACACCGATGTTTTCTCTGTTGTCTACAATCTTAAGTTACAGATCCCTTGTCTCCTCCGCCTTTCTGCATTATTATCGAATCTCTGCCTACTGTACTGTGGACCCACTTTGTACCATGAGGTTAATAAGAAAGTACACCGTCATGCAAGTAAGTGGCTGCAGACCGGACAAACGGGGTTCTGCTCCCTGTTGAGATAGTATTTTTCGTCCCTACGTTCAAAGTTCTTACTCCAAGAGCTACTTCCTCGAGGGATAAACAGCCGGGGCGTGAAGCTGACCCTACACACTTCCATTTAATAATCGCGAATAGGAGTGAAACTTTGCCACCATACCCTACGGGCCTCCAGGAAAAGGGATAAGTCTGCATTGTGAGTTTTTGTGACTAGTACAGAAGTAAATGCATCGTGGTGTGTACAAAACCGTGAGCAGTCTAAAGCCAAGAGCAAAGAATCCGAGCAGAACTTGCATCTTAGAGTGGAATATAAACATATTCCCATTCACAACCGAAAAGGCTATTGGTGCGGCAGTACTCTCACTGTAGGCCTATGCTTCAAAATCGACCAAATTACAAGCTGTACTGACTCATGCTTTCCATGACTTCAGTCAGTCTGTCTTGGTGAATGCCAAGACAGTTCAATAGGCTACTCCTACCCCTTACTCCCTTACCCACTCACAATGAATGATCAACCTTCCAATTCCAAATAACCTTAGGACGCATAACTTATTCCGGGGGGGAGGGAGTTTTTCAAGAACCTAAGAAGGAAATGAAAGTTTGTCCCGACTTTCCTGCGAAACACTGGAAGAGCCTTACTACCCTACAGGGTGTAGAAACCAGATTATACTCACCACAAACACCTGAAAATGCAGTCCTATAGCCTAAGTCTCAAACAGACCTATCAGTTCACAACCAAAGCCCTGTTCACGAGTTGTCTGATCTTCCATAACCACTACAATCAAAACACAGTAGCGTAGGCGACGGTCTATCTGACAGTATGACAACACAAGCAACACTTGCTGTTCAGAAGTAGGCTACTTCAGCTTTCATGTGCCTGTCTTTTATTTATAAAACATCCCACTGACGTATCATCGTTGCAGCGGGTATCCTGAGTGAATTTTTTTCCGTGTTTTTTTTTTCAGTTTTCTCATACAAGGCACGGAATATCCTAAAACACGTCAGGGCCACTTCCTCCTCAATGACCCTTCATTACCCTCACATTGCTCGCATTTCGTTCGATGTTGACTGGCCTATGAATCTGACATCACCAAAGGTTCTCCCAACAGATGTACCAAAGATTCAACATCCCTAATAATAAAGCACGATCCTGGGTCACTTTTAATTAAGTCCAATTCACACCCACTTCCCCCAGTAACAGGTCAATATTTTTCCCCTCTCCTATTTGGCCTTCCGAGTCTCTATTTACTCGACAGATTTGCCAACGAAATTCTGAGTACTTAGCATTTCTCTTGCCCGAGTTTTACTATATCCGCCTCAAATATGACCCTTGACAATGATTAGCAACTTAATTGTTTCGAGGTAAAGTGAGAAAAAGTTTAATAATCATGAACCGTACACAAATACAGCTACCAATTTCCCAATTCTACCAACATCTAATAATGCCTATATATTTGATCTTCACTCCTGAATCATACCCACAAGCTTTAGGGGAAATGAAGTCCTTAAGTTGTCCTTCGGGCTTCTTCCAGCATTTCGTAATTCACACAGACCCTACACTCTCAGTACAGGCCTGTATACGTTTTATACAAGTCTTCAAATGTTCTCTGTTTCTATACGACCCGGTTATAAACACACGCATGCCTTTTTCGTAATAGGCATCAACGCTTAGCCACTGAGGACGGTTGACCACCACAGATAATTTGACTCCAAAATAATAAGCTAACGCTGCAGTAGCTATCGTTGGGGACACGCAAATACTTCGTATGCTTTAGTCAGGATGAAACCAGTATTACACATGAACATTCTGTGGATTTCCAACTACACTGTGGTTTCGTTAAGTCTCTCTTCGTATTGATACGGATGGAAGCATAAACTTTAGACATTTTCAGACGAAATAAGGGCCCTAAGTAGGGAATGTTTCGACTACTATGGTCAGCATATATCGAAATGTTCTCCACCTACAAACACATACATCTCAACTACACCCCCTTGACTACACTTCTCTATCCTTGTGTTTCCTCCCTCACCCCCATCCTATCTTCTCGATAAAGCAGTTATCTTTCCCCACCCCTCACCGTGCTCTTCTCATCCCCGCTTATCCCTTCGCTTTCTCGCTCTCTCTCTTTTGCTCCGAGTTTGGTTGAAGCCAAGGGAGCTGCTCGGAGATGGAGAAGCTTGAACATCAAGCAGGTTTCCCCAGCCCTACAAACTAGATTATTCACAATAAACTTTCGCTTCGTATTAAATTATTTAATTTCGGTGGAAAGAGAGAGAGAGAGTGAGTGGAAGAGGAAGGGACTCAAGTAGTCAGAGTTGGGTGGGTACTACTGGAAGGCCGGGGCGAGGTGGTAACCTTGTTAGTGTTGGAGGCACAACTGAGTTATGGTCTTATAATGCTAGGGAATGAGAAAAAGAAGGCTACGGGCTTGCTGGCTGCTGGGAGTCTCAGTCAGGCAGTACCAGGATGGATAGGGGAGGCCCACGGGTCGGACGGTTCTTCCAGCAGACCTCTCAGTTCTTCGGCATCGCCGTCTTAAGCCCGCCGTGTCTCCTCAAAGGGTGGAGGTGGTTGTGACGTGTAGTGGCAAGTGACATCTCTAGCACATTCCACCAGCTGAAGGTGTAGGTGCTCGCAAGATCTTTCTGTGCGCGTATAGAAGGTATACTGAAGAAGATCAATTCTTGTGTGTTGGTACGACTGAAGAAATGTACCCCTGTTTTCAGTCTGCAAGTGTCAGTTCATGATCACGTGAGTGAAATCTTACGAGTATGTTGGCTATTTTTTAAATATAAACTGGATATCTAGAGTTTGTCCATTTGGCCAGACGAATAACATTTGTTGTAGTGATATGATTTCAGTGGAAACATCGTTATCAAAGAGATGCTTATATCATATTACCCCAAGTTCCATCAAGATCAGTGAGTGTACGATATAGATAGTTCAAGAGATGTTTCACTTTCTGCTCTGTCAAGATGCCATTGTTACAGATCTGGACCACTTGCTAAGCAAATAGGGGAATCTCCCACAGAGACCTTACTTTTGTAATTAATTACTGATACTGGTAAGATCCTTAAACGTCCAGGTGACCATTTTCCATGGACATACTGTTCATTTCATTATGAGTATCCAGTTAGGAATATTATGAATCAGGAATGGTTTTACTGGGGCACTGGCTACGGGTTCAAAATCTTTTCGAAAACGTCTATCGATTACATTAATTACATGTTGTTACAATGCAAATGCATTCCTGGGATAAATATTTGACTGCTGTTTAAGCAGGCGTTTGAGTTGTGCACGTGCAAACGAAGCTGAAAATATTAATCACTCTGATTTCAGTTGCTGTGAATCTAGACCAAAATTAGATAACGATTTTAAAATTCGTTTATGCGTTTAGCGAAAACTATGTGTTTTAGTATTATCTTACCAGCTACGCCTAAATCTTTCTGGTGGTTGCTTAACTTTAGATTCCTCCAATAAAATTATGTGTGCACTGTCATTTAACAACAAAACAAATCCGAATGAAGCGTATGATAAGAATGCTCTTAGGTCTACGAAAAATCGTTAGACATAAGACAAATCAACTTGTCAACTTCCAGCCACTAACAAAACAAGGCAAGACCATTTCGAACAGTCCGCATGTGGCTAGGTTAACTGCAAAAAATATCAGTTCCCCTACAACTAATTACTTGTAGCTATGACCCATATGCGGCTCTACTCAGTTCTGTCAGCACAAAGAAATAATGTAACCCACTCCTACTGGAAACCAAATAATAATTTCTTGTGTTAACTTCACTTAAGTTTGTTTTGCAGTTCGTGAAAATATACGTTTTTCAGTAACCTTCGTCTGTTCGCTTTTAGTACATTTCATTTACAGACAGACAAGGAATCACCACGACACTATAACGAGTACTTCCTTTCAACATTTCCAAGGCAGCTACACTGGAGATGGATGTAGGAAATTCCTCCGATACCGTGTTATCCATAGACCAAATCACACGGTTGTAATTTTCAAGCACTTTATACATAAATTGTTTATAATAATCGCGTTTGGGAATAAGAAAACAACTGACTTGTCACAGCTAGCGTCAAAACCAAAACCTCAGACAAGGTCTGCTGTGTAGCACAACTTATTAAGAGACCAGACCTTACCCTCCCACTAACCAATTTGACACGATGGACAACAAAAAAATATGTCACAAAATTATTTCATACTTTTGTCAAAAAAACTTGAGACTTAAAGAACTGAGTGACTTCCCATGTACGTTGTTTTGATATAAAACGCTGCTTCACAATCCCACCCCCATGCAAATCGGGCATTACTTAGAAAAGAAATGAGTTCAACAGCGAGGTTTCTCCACACCAAATGGAGATACCGGAACCGTAAGTGGAGGAAGAGCAGTAACATGTGTATATCAGACTCTTACTTCGGCAAATGGCCTTTGTCATAAGCCGTGATTGTGTTAACACCAAATGGAAACAAGCGTGCAAGACAGCATAACATCATTTATACCCATAACAAACATGCATTTTTCTGCCAATATTATACTAAATTAAAATAAGGAAGAATGGTGTATTCTTCATTCCATTTCGGAATTTACAACGCGATTATTGACACAGGTCCATCCGAACACACCATTCACATATCACACACCCCCAAGCCCCCGACACACACACACACACACACACACACACACACACACACACACACACACACACACACACACACACACACACACACACACACACACACACACACACAACAGAAACCTAGAAATGATGAACACACAGCCAGTCGGCAAACCCAATCCAGCATATACGGTACAGAAAACAAGGAATACCAAAACACAGAGACGTTACTGCCTACAGGAAAGAGGATTAAGTCGAATAAAGAATTCGCTGAACGTGCTCATGAAGAAAAAATGTACTGAAGTATACTTAAACGTTATTTTTAAAAAATATGAAATTCAAATTGCAGATTCAAAATTAGGACAACACCGACTTGGTTATGAGGGCAATAATCAATAGAAGGTGGTGATAGAAGGTTCCATCATATGCACTGGAACTGCAAGAGTAAAAAGGAAAATAACAGAACACTACGCAAACCCGGAAATATTCAGCGTACAGAAAATTCTGAAGTAAAAGTTATGATATAGATATTTTTTAAAATATTGCCTCAAATAGATCGAATTTCTTGTAAATTAAGCGTTATATTGAATCAGTATGACAAAAACCAAATTCACGCAACTTCTCTTAGTGACAACAACAAAGTTCGCAGTCCGTCGAGTAGTTATGGAGTCGAAAGTTTCGGGCAGAGTGGCGGATAGACCAAAGAATTATTCACTATACCCTCTTTAAAGAAAGCGTAAAAAGATTTTAGAGTTAACAAAGGAAAATTGTATACGTGAAGAAACGGATTATTATTATTATTATTATTATTATTATTATTGTGATGTTAAACCAGCGCTTAAATAAAAAGCACTAAACTGAATTGCATTGAATTATTGCCATTATCGACACCAGCAGCGACACAGGCATCAGCAACAACACGGTCGTTAAGGCCTGTCATTAATTTCATAAACTGCCGACTACGGTGGCCAAAGCCGTAAAGCCCGCAGTTTGCTGAAGTGTGTTTTCGATTTTCACCCACATAATGGATGCTGTGTGCGCTAACCGTACTAAACTTTACAGTCATCACCATCACTGTCTACATTTGGGATTCGTCATTAGTCCTGCCCCCAGGCCAAGTAACTTCTCGCTGTTCATTCAAACAATTGGCTACAAAGATCTTAATCTAATAATAATAATAATAATAATAATAATAATAATAATAATAATGTTCATTGATGTAGCAATCCCAGGAGACAGAAATGTGATAAAGAAAGAAGCCGAGAAGATTCTAAAATATAAAGACCTTATAATAGAAGCACAGCGCACGTGGAATGTAAAAACAAAGGTGACGCCAGTTATAATAGGAGCAACTGGAACCATTTCAAAATCCTTCTGAAAATATTTGAGCAGCATACCGGGAAAGCACGATATCAAGGAACTACAGAAAACAGCTATACTGGGCACAGCACACATACTGCGGAAAGTGCTAATGTAGAAACACAAAAGAGTTTAATATTGAAGACAGCGTTATATGCACCATTAACTCTAAGCGCAGAATAGCTGCGACACTGTATACCCTAGAAACATGGTTTGTTTCAGGTGTGTAAGTGTGAAAACTCTGCATAAAGGAGATGATGATGATGATGATGATGATGATGATGATGATGATGATGATGATGACGACAATAATAAACACAAATGTATTCAATCAAACAGGGCCACGTTGCATTTGTACTTTCGTTTCTTCAAGAGATATTCCTTATTAGCCTAAAATGATTTGTTGGCGAAAGGGTGAGAATAATGACCCACTAAACTACGATAATTATTTCTTTCATTCGTCCTGGTGGAGCCGGAAGAAATCGAGTGTTAGACCCCTCACTGTCTTATAAACACGACACACAAATGCTGAAGGAGATGCCTCCTTTTATCCACTGATTGCGCCAGTAAGCCTAGTACGAATAATACAGCTGTCTTCCTGAACTTTAAATTTTTTGTCGTTCGCTGAACACTGTTCTCGCTTCGTTGATAGTGAAAAGTACAGGAAATGACAGCTTTTATTGGGATGTTTAAAATAGAGTAGCTTTCTAAGTCTTACAAAATAACTGGGCAGTATACACTTCGTCTATTAAATGGCTTTCAAAATAGGCCTACGACTTGCAAATACTACGTAGTTACATTTTTTTGTTCTTTCGTCCCACTTTTTCGAAGACCGAAACTGAATGCCTGTAATCCATCAAACCGTGTTTATTTCCAAATTCGTCCTTTGTAATTCTGCATCCCTCGCTGGTTCACGTAGTTGAGTTTATTTAAAAATATAATTTTCCTGTGTCCTACTGAGGAAATTATACAGAAAACTCGAAAAAAAACTTACTGCATATTCTTCCCAGTGTAACCTGTACAGTAAACGCCACAGTTATAGCGAAGTGCAATACTGTGATAGAAATTTGGATGTAATTTGAATATTCGCCCGAAGCTTCCTTTTCATTACATAAGTACATGCTAATTTAATTTGTTAATTCCAGTCATTCTTTCTTTGAAGCTCTAGGTACTAGCTTACCTACAACCCACTGTGATTCAGAGAAGAAACGCAACCATATATTTGGCGAAAAACGGATACTTCTGCTTGTTTGAGATAACATTCTAGGCCATACTACTGCAGTTACATGTCTATTTTCATAACGTTTACCTCACTATAATAATACTGTTCATAAAAATCATACATTCTTTAAATACGCATCATATTAAAAGTGTTTAAAATAAATCTTAAGACATAATAACTTAACGCGATCTGTGTATTTCGTTACGCACAAATTTTTGGATGATGAACCATTTTTTTGAGAAAAACGAAGTTCGAATACGTATATAGTAGAAATTACAGATCTACTGAAACAATAAGAAATAACAAAACATTTAGTGTCGACATACCTGCCACACTGCAGTAACATTACGGCACTACAACAACATAATTAACGTGTAAACTTAACTCGCCATCCGAAGTAAGGCTACTTATTTTCAATTATATTTCTAAATCTTCCACACCAGTATAAGCACGTGAGTGTTCGTGTCGCAATTTCGTACAGGGAAAGGTATTCCGGTGAGTTAGCATTCATTCGTTTGTCAAGAGTCTTCATCAGTACTACCACCATTACTCTGCTCAGCATTGTCATGATTCTGTCTGAGATACTGACATTGGCTGCGAAAGCCTCGTTAAATAAATGATACATGAGAAGACAATTCTGCTGCTAGAATTATTTTACCAACGATTACAAGCACAAGAGAGGGATGTTTGTGCTTACAGTTATGGTCACATTTACGGCCTTTTCACAGGTTAATCGATTGTATTGACACAGAGGCAAATCAGACATCCTCCATCAGACTACTCATCATAAGCAGATCCGCGATGATGAGCTGAAGGTTCATGAAGACAGTTTCCTGATGGATAAAGAGTAATTGATTCAATTTTCCTCGTTTTAACATGAACTTTGAACACTCTTGGAAGAGTACAAGATAAATACTTGGTCAGACAGTACACTGAATTTTCTGTTAGACGAGGAACATGAGTAGACCAGAAAGTGTATACGTACATGAAACGTGTTCTTTATATTTCTTTGAGCGTATCTGTGGTCTGTTTATAAAATCTTGTACGGAATTTATGACGTAATTACAACGTTCATTTACAACGTTAAGTAAAGCCGAATTTATTATCGTTCAGTAGTCTAAAAACCAGAAGTGCTAGACAAATTTCAATGAAAGTCTGCCGATGGATTTTAAAAATTAACACACGTCTCAGGTGCTGCTAATATGTCAGAGACCGACAGACAAACATATATGATCTCCATGCAGGACTTAATTTTTACTCTTTAAAGAACAATTAAAATAGAGTCAACTTATGTTTGAGCGAAGAATCCCACTGCGTTCACAATACGTTCAGTGTACTCACTTTGCAGATTCATAGTAGAGGGAAACATTGGGGCCCTGTGATGCACGTGTTCCTGATGGTGGGGTCTGGAACCCATGACAGCACACTGGGAGCCCGGGGCTCCTGGATGATGATGTCCTACGCCGGCCATGTGCCCAGCAGCGGCGGCTCCTCCCGTAACACCTGCACCCGGGTTGTAGGACCTCGCCATGGAGGCAGCGGCGGCCGTATATCGGTAGGCGGCCTGGGACATCTGGCTGCAAGATGTCAGGTCCCCATACGAACAGGGCATATTCCCCAGCCCTGTGGGGTCCATTCCTGCGGCGGCCGCAGCAGTCAGCGAGCAACTGGACGCGTCGAATCCCGCCTGATTCAGGTACGAGTAGTCCATGATCTTCACGTGCAAGACAAAGTTCCCTTCTTAATGATTCTGTACTTAGTTTCTACTTCAGCCACTAAAGTTTCAGTTTCATCAACAAACAGAAACTATGTGAAGTTGTGACGTGAGTCAGTAGGTCACTTGAAGTTCTGTTGCAGTAAACTTCACAGCCGCTACTCTTAGTCTTCCAAGAGCTTATGGAACTTGCTTGCAGAGAACACTCTATGATTTGAAGTAGGTTACTTGAACGCACCCACTCGTTGTTACATTATCTTTCGCAGAACAACCTGTATTTAGTCTCAGCTATTAATTTACACGAAGTTTAATGAAATCACGTCCAGTTTACAAATTTATTTGCGACAGGTTACGTAATATCTCTGTAGTATTTCTTCAGTTTTTATTAATTCAAACACAATGGTAAACTTTGTCTGATTTTTTAAAATATCAAACATGTACTTCTAAGAACACTGGCTCAGTATCTTCGAGAGTTTCCTGTAACACTTACTCGACATATGAGGTCGGATAATACAACATGGTTAAAGTTTCACACCACCAATATACAAATGACAAAGAATGCACATTTCATTTCTGTTCTAAAGGACATGACAAGAAACACATTCACTCCACAGCTGAGTAACTTTGCTTGAAAATTTCTTTCAGATTACGCCTAATATGGAAAATAATCATTGTGCGATTTATATGACAGTTATTTAGTGGATCGAAATTTTTCGATAAATTGTTGTTTACTCTTCGGCATTTCCAGACACTTTGAACTTTGACATTCAGAAACCACCAAATGCTTCTTGATGCACTTTATTTGTCCATAAAGTTCAGTTGCACCAGGAGACACAAATCGATCACTTCCATAACTATATTTCTCATCACATCACATTACTGTCATCAGACACAATTGCAAGTTTGTCTACTGGCTTGATTGTGCGGCCCACCTTTTCACTTGACACGTGACACCATTATAGTCGGCTCTGTTTTCAACAGTATTGTTAACAGGAAAAAGTTCAAGCATGTACTGAGGCAATATGATCTAATCACTTTTTTATTTACACTTATTTTCCTTCGATTACAATACTTTAAATTTCGTTCGAGATGTTGGGTAAATATTCGTCCAGACACTGTATGTGCATTAAAATGGTCCCTTTCTTAATGATAAGGATGCTGCACGACACAATTTAAGAACAGTATCAGATTTCAGAAACCCAGAACCAAATCCTTCACGACAGCACGAAATGTTTCAAGTCAAAATGAAATCGACGCAGCGTGAAGAAATATTAGGTAAGGGGGTGAGCCATACCACAATCGTGTCTTTCTACTTCTCCCTTTTTGTCTCTTTCCCCTACCCTTAAACTTCTACTCAACCACAAGAAGCAATAAATTAATAATAAAAATAGTTGGTACAAAAAGAACTTGTTCCAGTCTAAGTTAATCTAAAACTGTAAACGAAATAATAATAATCCCTTTCTGAATGAAGACAAGTGCCAAGGAAGAGAAGTTCTTTCTTGTTGGTAGCTCTGCCTTGCTGATGTTATAGCTACTGGTCCTTCGAATATAATTGAATCAAAGCCGTGATATCAAATTATGGCGATTACGGATAATATCGGCGGTAGGGTTTTAGATGCCGCCGCCGTCGCCGCTGTTGCTCAGAAGAGAGGAGGAAGCTGCTTCTGATGTGCTTATGCTGCTGCTGTGTGGATGGCTAGCGCCCTGCCCCCCGATAGTACAGACTATAGCAGCGCAAGAACGAGCCCGACTCGCTCACAGCTTGTGCGGAAATCAAATGATAAGCTTAATTCAATAACGCGGAGCCAGAACTACAGTACAGAGAGAGTCTCTCCATAGTGCAGCATCCCCGATGAGGGGGTGCACCAGGAAAAAGCCGCGCGAGAGAGGGGGTGGGTGGGGGTGGTTAACGAGAGTAAGCGAGAGATGTGTAAGAGGAAAAGCAAAGAGCAATGGGTTTAGTTTTTGATGTTAGGTTATGGGGCCGGAGGGTGTGAGACCATGCGAGAGGGTGGAGCGGCTAGGGATATGGGTCGGGAGGGTGGAAGACGATCGTATTCGGGGGGGGGGGGATAGAAAAGGCGGAGCTTACAGTCACGGTGGTGTGATGGAACACCTCTACAATCTCTCTTTCTTTCTCTTCAGCTCTTTCGCTTCCACCAGAGCTACCCCCTGTTTCTCTCTGTCTCTCTTCCTCTATACAGCATCCCTGTCTCCGTGACAACCAATCCAAGCCTCTTCCCTGGACCAGGAACACGAGACTCGTCATTGGTTCAACAGCAGTGACGTCACGCCCCTGATAGATCCGTGCTACTGCTCCATGACATGCGACGCTAGAACCGACGCTAGGCTGTGACGTTTCTCTTTGTGGGCATCTCAAACAACGGCTTCGCAGTCGACAATAAGACGACGTAAAAGCTTGGATTTCTAACAATCATGAATCTGATGTCTCTGAGTTGTGTAAAACTTCCACGCCATTTTATTAACTCTATCTCAGCATAATCACTTTGTTATTGTGTGATGTATCATTAGGCTTATGTAGCTACGTTACGCAGAATTGCCCTTACAACATAAGCAGGTCTAAAGAACGTTGACACGCGTCTTCGTAAGGCAGGATATATGGATCGAGCGTGTTTGAGAATAGGATGTTAACCTAAAGAATAAAGGAACAGACAACTGGAGGAAACTGCACTGCCGCGGAGCAAAATAAGTCTAATTTTTATGTAATATTGTTATTATGACTAAGTCATCGAAGATAAGAACACTGGCATATGTACCACGCATGCGTGAGAAGAGAAATGCATACGCCTACACCATTTCGGTACGGAAACTCGAGGACGACACAAGGGAGGACAATATCAAGACGGATATATGGATATTAAGATCGGATACAGATACAGAACGACTGCAGAACTACCCAGAGTAGAAAAAGGTGTACCCTCCATAGGTCCTAAATTTCAGACCTATCTGATACTTTGAGTACATAACCCTGACTTGACATACTTTTCTCGGAAGCAAAAAATCGACTGGCACAAACCTACTAATCAGCACCTGCATTGTGATGTACATGAAACTTATTTAGAATAGGCCCAAAATTTCCCCAAATATGTAAATTATAGTGACAAATATTTAAACTGACATTATGAAGACGGACTTCGTCTAATTTACATATAAAACTTCAATTCCAACCTAAGAGAAAACACAATTCATGCCAATCATAAAGGCCCATCTGTTAATGCTGTGTAGGGAAATAATCACATGGAACACTCAAATACATTGTGCGGCAAAATGCAGAGCTTGTGAATGTCACTGCACGTGGTAAGAAATATAGACATCACTGAGCTATAAACGGTTAAAATTTGTACCGAAACCACGGACAATTTCTATGTACAAGACAGATATGAACCAATATTGAATCTGAAAGACAAATTTTCACGTAGACTTTCCACAGTAAACTTAACTGAAATCCGTACAGTAGTCTAGTTTTCAAGATACATTTTTGGGAAGAAAAGATAATCTAACTTTCCTATCATGCGTTCATTTTAAGCGACTCGTGCTAAGGACGCAAAAATACTCGAACCTATATTGTACCTAGGCCTGTGTCAAAGGTTCTTCAAAGCTGCAATGCTGCAAATCAAGATACAGTAATACAGAATAACAGAGAGCAAAGATACAATAAAAGATAAAGCAATATACAGGCCCAAACAGGCCCTTAGGACTCTAGGTCGAGGCTCCCAGAATTTCTAGGCAGTCGGCATATGAAGGCAGCAAGGTTGTCGACCCTACGCACCGGCCGACTTTATCACCTGTAAAAGTCTAGTTTTTCCAGCTATGAACAAATATGTAGCCTAACTTATACTGTAAAGCTAAGAAGAATCTTCTGACTGGTGTAAGTTAACTGTAGCCCACTGCTTGAAAAACAATGGCTTGGAGGAAAATGTGGTACGAAGAATACGGTAACCAGTACCGCGAGCTGTTCGCATTAGAATCAGGATCAGGATCGGGTCCAGTGGTGTACTTTATGTTTAGGGATGCCGAACCTTCAGCGTTCTCATATCAGAGAGATTCTCAAAGTTTTAATAATATTTTTCGTTCAGTTAATAATATATACGTCAGCAATGTACGTCATAGTTGAAATGGAGTAAGGACTGCGGGACGAGCTGAAGAGGTAACTTGAAGTCTCTCGCTTAACAGACACGTTCGTTAGTGTGACAATAAGTCATTCTAATACCGACAATACTCATTTCATATTGGACAGCTGTCTGGAAGGAACCATCACGCAGATCAGTACACTAGACACATACCCACACAGTACACATAGTATAAGTGAAATAGATTTCAAGCATTCAACCCCAAAGCAGTCCTGATCTGACGTGAGACCAAGTTTAAAAACGCGATTACGTGAAAGCTAACGTAACTGCATTAGTCAATTTTCTCACGAAATCAAGTACGATTGTAAATGATATTCAGCATACTATAGTCAGTACAGATTTATTTAACACCAAATATTTGCGTCTCTTCAATATTGTACATACAATTATTTTTGCCTTCTTAATATTCAACATAAAAATTAAATTGCCTTTTTCTTGCATTGAATAGTTAAGAGGCAGTGCCTCAACTTCCGTTGCTGGAAATAAATTACAAAAACATATTTTAAAAAAGAACACCTACGATAAATCTAGGGTAATGTTATAGGCCCATACAACTTCGCTGCTTCAAAATATACGTACTTACCAGATAATATTCGTTAATAATAAATTACTACTTCCGTTGTTAGTTTTATCATCCTAAAAATGCTAAAAGGAATGTAAAAATTGTTTATTCCTTCGTCATGTAATTTTTATTTCCTAACTGTACTTCGTCTTCTTCGGTAAAAACTTTCTCTTTAGCCTTTGTTAAATAATCGACGATTAAATGAATACTTTAACCTACAGTCTTGGTAAGCACCTGATAACAAGTACGAATTATTCAGCACCACTAATAGCAGGCCGCCCCCTTAGACACAATCTGCAACCAGACAATCCCAGTTGACATAACCACATCTTCTCTAAGATCATATGCAGCACTATTTATCCAACTCTCTTTCGGTCATCACCTAAGTGGCATAAATGTTATGTCCCCGAGGTCCACAATAAACCCTTAATTTCCAGTTTCCTACAGTCGGTAGCAAAAACATAGTGGAAAAACACAATGGTGAAGTGGGGGTCGATGATCAAAATTTCATATGCTTTGTTGGAGGAAGTCCCCCCCCCCCCCCCCAGAAAAGCGCCTTTGATAGGATATAATCCCGACGCAGGGTCACAGCCCAGAAAACCAGACCTCTCAATTACACAGCTGTGAAAACCTCAAAACTTGAAAACCAACAATTTTTATTCCTCTCAGGGAAAACCCAACGCTCGATTGTAGTGCCGTTGCTAAGGTACAGGAAGCACGTAACATAAAATTGTAATTCCGCTCAGGGAACACACAAAGCTTACCTGCTGCACCGTTGCTAGGACACGCGGCAAGCACGTACTACTATTACACCTCCTATTAATACTATTACAATAGTACTATTTTATGTCATAAGCTATAAACTATTACTCTTACTACCGGGGTCTTTTCTCAGACGGAAAGTTGCTGAGGCGTGAAGCTGGACACTCACTTTCCGTCTAGTGCCGACATTAAGCAACAGTGGAGCCAGTGTCGTGGATAAGGTACACGCAGACGCCACGGAGCGGGAAAGAGTCCGCGGGTAAGGCCCCCCAAGTGTACAGAATACAAAAAATTTGTGAGTTCTTTCGGACTGAATTCCGACCGAAGACAGTATTCTGGATCCCTGTTATGAGGTCTATGAGTAACTTAGCCAATATTTAGAGGCGGGACCCCTGAACTGTTATCTGCGCTACTGTTGAGCTATGTCTCCACTAACAATATATCTTAACTGCGTATACAGTTACATTTTTACATTTGTTTACTGCTGTTACTAATAGTTATAAACTATAATCAAGGCAAAATTTTCCCTGTCCATGCCATGAAGGCATATAGGTGGAGTACAGGTAGAGTTCCAGCATTTTTTAATCTCAGCACTAGATGGAGGTGGGTGGTTAACCTCACGCTCCGAACACCCCCCCCCCCCCCCCGAGAAAGAACCCTGGTACCCACTGACTAGGGAGCTAAGTGGGCCCCAGAACGGGTCTGGGCGTTTAGGACAAGAATACAATCCCTTGTCCCTACCGCGATTCGAACCACGGACCGTACAGCCCGTAGCCTGCACGCTGTAACGACTACGGTATATGGTACTTAATCTTAAAATGCTAGCCACAGAATAAGCCTGGCATTAGCAACTACTTCAAACAAGAAACACATAGAAAGTATACTTAAATTAAGTGATGAAATTAGAGACTAAACTTGTCAGGAATCTATACAGTAGACAATAAGGCTTCAGGACCTCTATGTTAAACTGCTTTTCTTTTAACGTTAGCTGTGATGGTTGAGGCCGAACCCAAGACCTGTCAATACTGAGGCAGTATGCTAATCGCTATACTACTGAGGTGGCCTACATTTGACAGGTCTCGGATTCGATCGCAGTCATCGCCACTAATATTACTCTAACACACACGAAAGCAAGAACAAACGTGTCAGCACTTCCATAGGCCTATGAAACCAGTCACATGAAGACAGAAGCAGAACCAACTCCTGAAAGGTCTTCATGTCCAACATAAACATAGACTTTCCTCGGATAATAGAGGCTCTCCATCATTATAATAGTACCTATAACAAATCAACCACTCTTGGGTAACTTAACCCTTTTGATGTCCTACCCTCACCATACAAAGTAAGCTGTCGGCCTGTAGATCAAAGTTCCTCATTGAAGGATAAATGTACAGACGTTTCAAGTAATCACGTCCACAATGAAAGCTGTAAGGACTGTCACATTCTATATCCATCTCCCTGTGGTCTGCAGTGTTCTGGCAAACATTACCCACTTGTAGGGTTACAGCAGTACGCAGACATGACTGGTTCCGAGCCTGAGTCAAAGTGACGTGGCGCTTTTAATAAGCACTATTATTTCGTCTGTATCCTTCCCTTCGTCAAGACGCCTGCGAGATACACAGCAGTAAATACAAAACATAAACGGAACAAATGCCGCTTGGTGAGTGCAACTCAATATGAAACCATCAGAAATGCATTCATATGAAAGAGAAATTGCTAGTGCGAAATTTGATTGGAAAGCACGGAAGGACGAGACTGCCTAAATGTCGCAGAACTAAGCGTGACGGTAGCATATAAGTACACCTCAGCCAAACAGTTAAAAAAGATGAATATTGGATTCATCTGCCGCACGGTAGTAAAAGTGAAAGGCTTTCGCTACACTATAATAGGCCATCCTGAGAAACCATCAGGGTTCCTAGAAGGTCTCTGTTCCGCGGAGTTAGCTACCTAGCTGGCTGGCTAGTTAGTTAGTTAGTTAGTTAGTTAGTTAGTTAGTTAGTTAGTTAGTTAGTTAGTTAGTTAGTTAGTTAGTTAGTTAGTTAGTTAGTTAGTTAGTTAGTTAGTTAGTTAGTTAGTTAGTTAGTTAGTTAGTTAGTTAGTCAGTCAGTCAGTCAGTCAGTCAGAAACACAGACAGGCGCATGGACGGACAGAGAGAAGGATGGAACAACACACGGACAAATGGACGGACGGACGGACGGACGGAAGGACGGACGGACAGAGGGCGGGCGGGCAGGAGGGTGGGTAGGTAGGTAGATAGGTAGGTAGGTAAGTAGGTAGATAGGTAGATTGATAAATATACAGACAGACAGACAGACGGACGGATGGATGGTTGGATGGATGGATGGATGGATGGATGGATGGATGGATAGATAGATAGATACGTCGAACTACACATAGGCCTACACCCACACACACACACACACACACACACACACACACACACACACACACACAGATACGTAAGACCGTAACGAGCTGTCTCTTCCAATAAAAGGCGCAACATTTATTGACTGTATGCTGGACTATAAGCTTTTCAAGAAGTACTCTGTCCCGTGAAATTAATCCAGTTAATTAGTTAACACTAATGTGAACGGCAACACTTCATCTGTGTTTGCCTACATATTTCATACTGAACATAACTGTTACAATAACACAGTGCATTTGTTTGTTTGTTTGTGTGTGTGTGTATTCCGGTCACAAATACATAACTTTTGAAACGAACGGTCCAGTTTCGTTATAATTGTCGCAAATATCATATTATGGGAATCAATTACATTTCGCAATACTTCAAATTCCTAACATCAATAGCAACATGCAGGGAACAAAAAATCCTACATGAGCAGGCGAAATTCTCTACCCTAAAAAAGAAGCACGGTGTCAATATCATTTTGTGAAACGTAAAATAATAACACGAAAGTGAAAACATCATTATCCAGTTTTGCGTTTCATAAAAACAAGTTAAAGTTATCACAAATCCAATGCACCTCACATTATTCTTAATTAAAGAAACTTTCGCCGATGTAATAAACCTGCTAACAGTCCTGTCCGTTTGATTTTCATTAAGTAGGCTTGCAGTTTCATAGTCTTAGCAGACTCTTTGGCTGTCTTTCGATAAGAAGCTACACTATATTTTCTGTACAGAAAACCAAACTCAAGGTGCGCTTAATCAACACTTCATATATGAGGCAGGCAGAGTTCCTCGTTTCATGTCCCGATTAAATAACTCCCCAGTATTAAAGTTGCACATGCCTCCCTATTTCGTAGCCTCCAAAAAAGCGCCACGAAACATATAAACCTGGTACTTTTATACGTCGCTTTACGTGTGTACCCAAATATTGTCTTCTTGTCGTAAGGGATGAATATAAGTCAACGTTGTCTGAGAATAGGATGCTGATGAAAACACACTATTTTAGGCCTAATAAATAGGAAAAGGCTGAAGGATGAATAAAATTACATGAAGAGGAACTTCATAATTTGTGGCCTTCATTAAATATTATTAAGATGACCGAATCTAACACAAGGTGGTTATGAAAGCAGACCGCAGTTGGGGGGGAGGGGAGACAAAACATTTTAGGTGAGGACCCAGAAAAGAAGGGAGCACGAAAAATATGTGTTGAGTGGAGGATAATTTTAAAACGGAACTTAAATAATTAGGGTGCGTGAATGTGTACTGGATTATCTGGTTTAAGGCAGGGTCTAGTGGTGGGCCATTTTCAGTGTGGTAATAGACTTCCAGGTTTCATGAAGGGTGTTGAATGCGTTCATTAGCTAAGCAACTACTAGTCTATCAATTATTATTATGTTCCATGACGTTAGTTATATAGGTCCACCGGCTGACCAAAACAGCCCCGAAAAAAGAACACAGCTGTTAATTAGAACCATGGTGAGATCAAGATCACACCCTCTTACCTACATAGAAATTTCGAATTTCTTATCCTTCCATCGTTGATCATCACATTCTCTCAGTATCAAGTGGTATTAAGAGTTGATATATCATCAGTGCGACTACACAGCCTGATTCACTTCGATCGTCCCGTCACAACCAACGCCATTATCATCAATGCACACAGCGAGTCAATAAACATGGCTGTGCTGGCGTTTTATTTTGTTCGTACCCAATGAAAGTTTGAAAGTCCCATAAACGAGCCGCAGGGAGAATGTCGCTTGGCGCCTCAGTAATTATTCTGCATCGGGCGTCGGGAAGGCTGCAGTTGTATATCACTCTTGCATCGAAACCATACGTAAAGGCGTAACGAGACCCGACACCCTTCTTGCCACATTAAGTCATGCCCACACCCTAAGAACATGGATTGACCAGACTATTTTTTAAGAACATCTGTTAGAGAAATGGTTAAAATTTCCTATCATTTCCCAATAATAGGTCTAGAACAAGACACAAAACAGTTACAGAATGGACAGAACTTCCTTCTAATATTCAATACCTGATAGGAAATACCGTCACCACAACTTTATTTAGATGTTTATTATAAAATCAGACCTGATTTTATAATAAACATCTTTAAAATCAGACCTGATTTTATAATAAATATCTAAATAAAGTCGTGGTGACGGCATTTCCTATGCAGAATATTATTCCAATTTCATAACGGTACGCCTGGCATAAAGAACCTCCTTCATTGGCGTACGTGTTCTGATTGATCATTACGTCTTGGTTTAAGCTCCAGTCTCAGTGATTTCCTTCATCCTGTTGTCGAACGTGTCTGGTTTTTATGGGCTGCGAGTTTCGGTTTCCATGTACAGTTTGCAGATGTTCTGATCACGTCACTCTACGATTTTTAAAACCGTATTTATATTCTTTGTCTGAACTCCTTCGGAACCGAGATAACCTCGTTGGTATAGTGACGAGGCTACAGGCTGGACGATCCGGAATTCGAATCCCCATGAGGGCAAGAGATTTGTCTACTCTCCAAAACGTCCAGATCGGCTATTCAGTGGATACTGGAGCTCTTTCCCGAGAGTAAAGCGGCCGGGAGGTGAATTTGTCCACTCATGTCCACCTAGTGTCGAGGTTAAGAATGAGTGGAGCTATATATTTACTCCCCCTGTACGCCTTCATGGCACGGACAGAGACAACTTTACCTGTACTTCTTCATTCTCACTCCTTCACCTATATTCATTTGTTTATGATGCGTCACTGTAAGGAAACTCCTTTCTGTTTCTCCATTCTTCTCCTTTGTTCTGTTGTTAATATCCATCATGCAGATACAGCAAGCAGAGGTATGGTCAGTTCCGGGCGCAAGGGCGAATATAAAATCGGAAGTTTTTAAGTGCAATCGAACACCTCAAGCAGTGCTCTAGAGATATCCCATCCAAATCTCGACCAGGGCACCGGCTACGTCTGAAAGTTTATCATGTATTTCCTCAGTTCCATAAGGAGAATTCTATAACAGTAGGTCCACAATGAAACAGGCCACGCCCCGTGTATCCTCACTCGTTTCCGCTTTACACCAAATAATAAGTCGCTCATCGCATTCAGTGCCATGTAACCGCCAGAGTTTGAAAAAAAAAACCGGTAAATAAACTAAAACTACCATCCAACCGATCAGGTAACCAACCACCCACTCTGCGTGTGAACCAAAGAAACCAACCCATGAAGCAACGCAACGAAACCGACCAACGCACTAAACCAACAAATAACAAAGTATACAACCAAACACCCTACTTGCAGACCAGCAAAAAAGAACCATGAATCAACACACCAACCAACCAACCAACCAACCAACCAACCAACCAACAAACCAACCAAGCAAGCAAGCAACCAACCAACCAACAAACAAACAAACATACAAACCACAGAAGAAACCTACAAATCAAGCCAACATATCCAACCAATCAACCTCATGTAATCAACCAAATGTCCCACTTATGGATCAGTCAATCTAAGATCCAACAAAACCAATCTTATTAACCAAACTACGAATCAATAGGACCAACAAACCTACTTATACTTAGACACAAACCAGCCAACCTACGCAGTTGTGGTACCAATTCCGAGTTATCGCTTAATGCGTGCTGTTCTGTTTCATGTCACGGATGTATCGGATACTCTTCCCTTCGACCCACGTGCTGTGGGAACTATGTGCGGCTTCAGGCATTCAGTCACACTGATGCTTAACGTAACCCTACAGCGGGTAATGGTGAAAAGCAATTACTGCGCTGATGTGTTCGAGAACAAATTAGTTTGAAAGTGCTGGCTGGCTGTACGGGCTCAGATGCTGCATGGTCGTATCCCAGACGAGGAGTGCTGCTATCGATCATTGTGGCGTGTCACGTACTTGTCACGCGGCCTCCAATCTTTCTAAGAGCAGGACACACTTTTCTTGGACCTGATGTAAACGAGGGAACAGTATAGAAAACGTAACCACAACGAAAGTTTCATGTTAGGCTACTTTAACAATCAAACTCACAGACAAATAACACCAATCAAAATGGAATGAAAAAAGTAAACCAGTTTTTCCCACAATTTTCAGTAACGGTAGGTCCCTAGGTAACTTGTTTATGTGTGAATACGTATGGAGGAGTAGAACTACATCTATAGGCATTATTAACCTCTGTACTAGATGAAAGTAAAAAATGGGCTTCACGCGACGGCTGGTTTAACACTGGGGAGGAACCCCTGTGTAACTCTTATATGAGAGGCCGGGTGAGCGTCAAAGTTCGCCTGGCAGCGGTGTCGACCTGAGCACTCTTTGCTCGTATCGGAATTCGACACCCCAATCGACCATCCCCAGAAAATAAGCCTATTCAAAGTTGGACCAAAAGTGAGTTTTTTATGTTACTTACTGGAGATAGTTATTGTACGTACACACAAACCAAATTTTGTAAAGCATACGCACATTAAAAGTACACTACTTATGTATCATTGTCCTTAATTTAATGCTACTATTCACCGTGCAAAATATTTTTCAAATCAAACTTCTATATCTTCAAATGCCCCGATTTTATACCTACAACATGTAGCAAGTCTCTTGTATGAGGAAAAATTGTATAAAATAATTCAGTTCCAACTGAACTCCACGCAACGCGAGAGGTAATACCATTGGTGGCAGGTAAGAAAAACATAATTTCAGGCTTCCGCTGCGATATTGATGAGAAATGCACTCTTCTGGGGTATTACGCAGCGTCGAATGGTAATCTTTTACCGACGTTTCAGGACAATGTATTGGTCCCATCCTCAAGGGTCAAGAAGTCCAAGACTTCTTGACCCTTGAAGATGGGACCGATAAGTTGTCCCGAAAAGTCGGTAAAGGATTACAATTCGACGTTGCGTAATACCCTAGAATAATCCTGGTCCCTGGTTCGGATAAGGTTTCGGAAAGCAAACTTAAAAAAAAAATCTTAAAATAAGTCACTACCATTTGCTTCTACGTACTTCTCAAGCCACTATTCGTAATAAACCAATATTTTGAAGCTATATAGCCAATTCAGTTGACAAAAGATCGTTACATAACCAAATAAAAGGTCTAAATACATATAAAACAGACAAAATTTTATAACATGAGTTCTGAACAACTGAAGTCCTATAACAACAGAAAATGGTCAAGTTCCTCCCACGCGTTACTATTCGCAGTAATTCTACGAAGTATCTTAACCTAACGCCCTAAATTCAGTAAGCTGGACTGCGATAATATGAAGTTCACGAAGTCAGCTTTCGCTTGTAGACTTTAAGGACCCTCACACACAATCTGTTTCTAAAAAAGCAACAATTTTTGCTTCGTGTTATGAAGACAATTTATACACTATACCCAATAATGGAAAATAAAAGTCTTCAGGTGATTATCCTCCTTCACCCAACCCCTAATATTTCAATCATTCTCCATTATCGTCTCAATGTCCCTCATCCCTTCCATCAATCCACAGTATTCGCAATTACCACACGACAGCCACGTCATCATCCTCATCATTATCACCAACTAACCCTGCAGGGCATTCATGGCATCAGCCATACGAAATTATACCTATGCATAATCAAGTTTCAACACAGAACACATGAGCTCATGTCCATAATGCCTTGTGAAGCAAACTAAGACATTATGTTATGCGTAATATCTGTCACAATATCGAATTCAAAAAGATTCTTTGCAGGTGATTACCAAAGCTCGTTCATAACTTATCCTGAAGATGGATATGGGATGTTTCCCCGAAACACTGCCAACCACCTCCGACGCTATCCCTTGTTGTAATACAAGAGATCACAACCTACAAGATAAGGTACTTCCCAGGGGAAGAACGCTTATTCTAGCTCATTACATAGAATTACATTCATCTTTAACAAAAACAATCACTAAAAATTTACTTATTCCTGATTCCGTAAGGCTGATTATTCGAATGATCCTGTGGTTGACTGTGGGGCACAACTTTAAGAATGACAGTATTATACGGAACACAAGAGATCATGTTAATGGTATTTGGAATTATTTTCCTCGTAAAAGAAAAATATCACAGGCTGAAAGCAAGTGCAGCCAGTGGAGTCTGTAACAGCAACAAGACTGAGAGCCTACCGCCTCCCTCCGTGGATTCCACCTTGCAATTTGTCCAAGATATTTGCTCGTCCGGGTGGTCGAGTTCCAATGTTCTTACTTGTGCTACAGGCAGATCAAAGTCACAAAACACTTCGTAACTTGCCTTCAAATGAAGAGAGCAGCACGAGCTGATGATATAACAGCTTGCGTTCTTCCAGTTTTGTCATGTAGCTGATTATTAATATTTCCGAGGAATCTGTGACACCTTCTAGTTTGAACACGCAAGCAGCAGGATCGTCCGAAACATGCTTACGAAGCTTACAGTATCATAACATGGTAGGCCATATTCTGCATTATTACCAGGGTTTAAAACTCAAAATTTCATGTAGGTCACAATATCCAACAAGTATAAAACTTTGTGGCATATTTCTCTGCATAATTTCCACTAGTTAGTTACAACTGCAGCTACTACGTTAAAAATGTAGCCCATAACTTTAAAATTTCAAGTCGTCTCCATGTTTGTATTGTTATCACATAAAATATGTCATACAGACTTCAGAGTTACATTTATTATCTGTCTCCGTACAGTACGTATGTAACACCAGGGGTGCACAATTATTGAGCGGCAGGTTGCCGTGGCGAAAAAGTTGTGTTAGGTGACGCCTGATATTTGTGGATCCTCAGTATGGAACTTGCTTCGTATCACCCTTCCGGGGCCTACAATGTTAGGATGGCTTCTACATATCTGAAAATTTTAAGCACCAATGCATAATAATATACGGGATGATCATTTGGGTGGGGCTAACTCTCCAGGAAGGTGGATGACAATTGCTGGTTTTAAAATCAACGCCTTTCCGACGGGTGCAAGGACTATTTCTCTTCCCTGGAGGGTCAAGGCCGTTTCAAGGCACAGCGGTTTCCTGCAGAATGGGTTCCAGAGATTTTAATCATACCGGACATAAAGCTAAAGAAATACGAGTCTCACAATTCACGTCTATTCAGTACCGAATCAGAAAATGTGTAGTGCTTAACTTCTACGTCCCCTTGGCCACTTTATGCCGTGGGGCTTAGGCACACAGAGAAGCGTACTTTCACTTCGGAAATTAATAATTTTTTAATTTTATATAAACAGCCTGCGACGTAGACCACAATAACTGGTGTGGCCCTCTGCCATGTAAAGTTCGGACACCCATGGTCTAAATCAATACGGGATACCGACAACAAACTAATTAGGCCTGACTGACCATTGAGTGGGTGTTCGTTTTTCGACGGGGCAAACCATCGCTGTGTTCGGGTCGATCTTGGGTTTGGCGACAGGATGGTCCCTCGAATTGTTAGTGTTAGCATACAGCGCCATGTCCTTTAAGTTTATGCACAAAAACAGAAAACTGTTGGGGGCAGGGGTTCAAAATTAATTTTTGTACCCCACTATTAAGATTGTCACATCCCTTTCATTCAGATCTTTGTTATCTTTATATTTTTCTTTACTTTTTTCACTTTACAGGCAAATTAAGGTAGAAGTTGCTTCCGTACAAGCCACGAAGGCATACGGGGATGTGGTAGTATAGCTCCACACATTCTTAACCTCGGCACTAGACGGCAGTGAATTGTCAGGTTTACACTAGGGCCTGTTTAACCTCAAGGAAAAATCCGTAGGGACACATCGAGTGGTCCACAAAACCGGTCTGGGCGCTTTGAAGAAAAAAATCCCTTGCTCCTGCCGGGAATTTAACCACGATTTACCGGCTCTCCAGGCCGTGGCGAAGTCACTGCACCGAGTACGCTGTCTCCGCTCATGCACACTTGATACAGTGTCGCTACACAGAGAAAGCCTGCAGGCCAGTGTTCACGTTGGGACACAGCACCTGCCACATGGGGAGGAAAGTGCACAACATCCCCATCCCACCCCTTACAGGCATCTTACGTTGCTGGAGCCAGAAGGGGCTCGACTCATCCCCAGTCTTCTCCAGGGAATCTCCAAGGACCGAACAATACTTACTGGATGTGCTGGCCGTTGGCTATATGGGTCGCCTTACCAGTGGCGAGCCACCTGAGAGTCGAGTCAGAATCTTAGCAGAATCTCGAATTGGAGAGAGTCTGAACGCAGGCAGGTCCCAAAGCTAATTCACTGCATGCACAGAATATAATTTTCGCGTTGTATACAACAGTATCGCTCAGAAACACTCATTGGGATTCAGACACTATGCAATCTTCACACGAAGTGAAGGTAATGAGCACATAATACGAATGTCTGAACATTGATAAAATAAATAACAAACGGTTTCTGATAAAGTTTGATGTTGTAATTTAAGCTATAAGATTTGTGGAGCCCCAGTGGCCGCGCGGTCTAATGCGTAGGTCTGCGGCCGAGCGCTTGCTGGGATCGTGGATTCGTATCCCACCGGGGGTATAGATATTTGTCTGTTGTGAGTGTTGGGTGTTCTCAGGTAGAAGTCTCTGCGACGGGCCGATCCCCCATCAAGAGAAGTCCTACCGATTGTGGTGTGTGTCTGGGTGTGATCCAGTGAAAAATAAACAACCTCGACACCTACCGTGAGTAGGTAGAAGAGGTGAGGGTTACGAAACGATTTGTGGAGCAATCTAATTTTAGTTCGTTACAGGCCCAATATAACCCTCTACTTTGCACCACACACCGATTTTCTCAAGACATCATAATCGTATACCTGGTACACGACACAAAATACAGGACATATTAATTACTATCTACAACCTGTAAAAGTAACGGCGTAGTCAGTATGATGACTATGGTAAGGGCTGGCACCCACGGTTCGACTCCTGGCAGGGGCAAGATATTCCCCTCTCCCTTCAAAACTCCAAACCGGTTCTGGGGTCCACCTAGCCTTCGATCCAATACGTGCTGGGGTTTCCTTCCAAGAGGGTGAAGCGGCCAGAGCATGAAGCTGACGACACACTTCTACCTAGTGCCGAGTTTAGGAATGAGTGGTACTACACCTCTCCTGTCCCTATATATATACAAGTATCCTCATGGCGCGTACACACATCACCTGTGTACCTTTTTCCACACCGTTCTGGCCCCATTCAATAAGATTATCATCGTAAAGAATGTTTATGGTGTACTTGCAGTTGAATCTGCAATAAATAAACACCACGACTAATGTCGTAAGCTAAATATAATACAATACAATTGTTGTCATCAGGCCAGTTTCATTTCGATATAGTCTGCCTTTCCTCTATTTCCATGTTAATCCGAGAAATTCTGTCTCCCCGCCAAAGGCACGGACCACTTAATATTTCAGACACTTCATTTTAAAACTTTTTATATTAACAAACATATATGACTGAACAGATTAGTTTAGTAGAACTGTGTGCCTCCACGAATTACTGTGTCGTAACTACCTCTTTAAAGTATCGCCCCTAACCTTTTTATGGCAAAGAGTCATACCCCTTATCGTGGGCTGGTTCGAGGGCCGCACGTGGGCAAATAACACTAAATGATGTACCTAATCGTCTGCACTTGTGTATAACTTTTATAGTATATATATATATATATATATATATATATATATATATATATATAATTTACAAATGTGGCCGCGGGCCGCAAGTTGGAGACCCATGCTTTAAAGACTCGTGGTTGGTAAATGTAGCGCGAGGCTTAAAAACACGAACTCTGCATTTGTCCATACAGCCTGTGTTCCGTACGATTCTCACAAAAAGCAGCCACTATGGCCCTATACAGCACTCACTAAACGATCTTTCTAATGGACGCACACTCTTACCTGTGAGGTAAGAACTGCATATTTATACATATGCACATTAATTTTAGTCCTCAAGTGATGAAGGTTACGTTTACAGTAGCATACCGTACAGATACGTAATCTTTTCGCTCGCATTTCCTTGCGTCCTAGAGTGCACAGATGTGCCCTTTACTCAAAATTCGTACTGAATACGCGGTGGACGAAACAAGAGGATTCCATTTCAAATACTTGTTTTAAATAACATGAGTACGATATAATAGATTCGTCTCCTTATTAAATCGCAAGGTTGTTCTTGTTATCACATTAACAAATTCCAATTCAGTCATAATATCACTACCTTCTTTTCCAGTGCTTGTATATTGAGCTAATCACAATGAAAGCAACCATAGCCTTAATGAAGAATGATCACTCCCTTGTAGCATATCATACAAAAGGGAAATCATTAAACGCCTCACAGTGAAATTATTTGCGGGGTGGCGTGGGGGGGGGGAAGGTAGGAAAAAGCTTCATGTATTCTTTATATCCGTGCTAAAAAACAGACCTACTGAGCCGTCAGCTTCATGTTGTGGCAGTCTTTACTCCAGTAACAAACTCTCCAATAGCCTACACATAGGCCGGGTGAACTACAGTCCAAAACTGTAGTTACTAAGCCAGTGCAGGTTATTTATATGGGGGAGATAAATGATAGAACTTGTGTGTGACGTCACATCCTTTCGACTTTAGGATCTGAATCTGGCGACAAGTAACAAATATTCAGTGTTTGTTTCTTGTAGTTCACTGATTTCAGTATCAGCGAAGGGGATAAAGTATCAAAAAATGTTCAAGAGTATGGGTACTCTCCCCAAGTGCTAAAATGTTTCCCACTTATGTCCATTTGTGTTTGCGTTGTATTATAGCTTGATCTATTTACAAATATTCAGTCTACAAATTATACCCATATATTCATACAAATAAAACAGGCTTCCCGATGTATTTTCAACGGACATTAGGCCTATACCAACATAGGGTTACGTATTATTTTGACGAACTTTGGATATTTCTTTCGGAAAAGAAATTTGAGAACAACTGCGAAATAATTTCAGTCGGCATCAGACACGGACTGTACTAATCCACTTGTCACAGTTCATAGAGATACACGCCACTTGAGATAGCACTCGAACAGCCCCTCACCATCTCCACCCCCGACTCTGTCAGAACATGAAGTAGTGTTGGCACACCAAACACCACGCGGCCGTCATCCAGAGCCATCTGTGGCATCCGAATGATTACTCCTCGTGTGCATGCGCGTGCCAGCCTGCCTGCTTGGCTGCACTTGGCTCTCATTGTAATGGCTGACAAATGCCTTCCATCACGTGGTTACATTGTTATGGCAGTGAAGTGAGGTTACGACACAGCTGGGCCTACTATGAAAACAGACGTCAGTTTATCCATAGTTGTTCAATACATAAGTGGCCCTACAAAGCGCACATGGTGAAACTAAGACCTACATGGTCACAATAAAATACAGCCATAAAATCATAATGTCTATTTCCTTTATAATCTTTAATTTCATATGATCTGTAATAACAATATGGCGGACGCGCGAATTTGTGAGAGCGTAACAACGCTAAGCAGAGTTTATCTTAAGTCCTGAAATGATGTACCTTAACAGAACTTCGAAAAGCATGCTTGTGTTGGAGTAATATGTTTGTTGAATATAAAATAACATTACGGCGGTACTGTGAAATTCTTTTCCAGCTTTCCGTTTTATGGCGACAAATAGTGAACCAGTGGAGCCAGACATGTGAAATATGATAATAATACAGGTACATCATACACATGCTTATATAGCATACATGTCTGTGAACTGTTGTTAGTAGAGCATCATTACAAACATGGATACGATGCGAAACTTTGACGTTGTATCTCAAAAAGTTTGACGGAACGTCTACAGAATCAGTACTTAAATAATTTACTCCAAGAAACAGAATAACACATAATAATAAAAGCTAAAAATAAATGTCCCCGTCAATGCCATGAAGGCATATACGGGAAGCAGAAATATAGCTCTTCTCGTTCTTAACCCCGATATTAGGTGGGAATAACAGGTCAACTTCACGCCCCGGCCGCTTTATCACCGGCAGAATATCCCCAGGGTGGGGCCTGCAGGCAGTCTGAACGACTTGGAGACGAGTAAAATCTCATGCCTCTGCCGGGATTCAAACCCCGGATCGTCCAGCCCGTAGCGTAGTCACTATACCGAATGAGCTATCGCGGATCCCTAAATAATAATAATGCTTGATACATGTAATAGTAAAGCCATCTTTATGATTTCTGATTGAAAGCCCTCATTTCAATACAAGATTAATACTGTTCATTTCAAAGCAGGTACTGGAATGCGTTTTGTGGTTTAGAACAAGAACGAAGGGCGGATTCTTGCAAAAGCAGCAAAAACTCTTCGGGTCCCCTAAAGGGCGGAGACCACCTTGAGTACCCGAATGACTGCAGCTTCTCAAGGACTTTCTTCCATTGACGTACACGGCTTCTCACGAACATCAAAAATAATTTTTAACTTTTTCATGGGCGGCAGTAAACAGCCTCATTAATTTTAAGATGGGCGTCCAGCGCATAAACCTTAATTTATAAATTACAATTATTATTTTTCAGTTATTTGCAATCATGTAAATTTGTTGCCATTTTCAGTTAATACTTTTCCACATTTTTTTACATTTATCCCCTGAAATCTAAGGAATCTCTGTAAATGATTAAATGTTAACATTAATGTTGCAAATAAACTTGGGGTGGAAGAACTGCCAATGATTAAAATATATTGCAAGAGTAGAATTACCCTTTCGTTACTTAGATACAATACTGACAGACAGAAAGCCTGCAGTTTGGCTGAGTGTTGTAGCTGCATTTGAATGTAACTGATCGATATAAAATTCAATTTTGTTACGAATGTGTTGTACAGTCCTCAATAAAGGTCACACATTCGGTGCTCTTTTAACCTCTCACTGTATATTTGTTATATTCAAGAGTATATTGATGCTACTGAAAGCTACTTCGTTTGTCCGCTTATGATGACAATTTATATCAATGGCTCTAGAGAGAAAATGAGGGTTTAATAACAAATATAACAAAGTAGGCACATTATGAAGATCTGGTCTTCCAACGAACGTTTATTTTGCAGGAGAAATAGCGTTTATTTGTGACGACATAAAGCATTTATTTTCTGATTTCACGGCGTCAAATGGAGAGGAAATATAAGAGATTTAAAGTTATCACAGAAGGGACTATGAATATTACTGTCACTTGTATGTGACATCGTACAATTTTCTACACAGGGTCGAACCTGAAGATGGAGGCTGAAGGTTTCTCTGAAACTTTAACAAGTGTCTACCTAACTATACGGCATCACATTACAGAGGGCTAAGATCTTCACGGAGAAGCAATTTTTCCAATTACGCTAGAATAAATCTACTTCCCCGCAACCAATTTTGTAAAACTTACGATATCAACAACTGGCGAACATATACAAAATTCTATACAGCAAACCTTCTTGAAAAGTAACAACATAGAATAAACGCACTTTTGTTGGTTATAAGGCTACGCAAGCCGATTTATTGAACAGAAACAGTTTATATTGCTTCCCCATATTCCGTCTCATTACAAAGACTCAATCATATAAAGGAAAGTACACACCGCAAGCTATTCGAGAATTTCTCGTTTCATGTTGGTATCACTGATAGCACGTCGCGTATTATGTATGTAATTTCGTGACCTTTACTCAACTGGGCTCTATACTGCTTAGCTGCACAACGCCGAATAGTAGGATAACTGCGATTACTGAATTCGAAAGAATGTATAAGGAAGAAGTCGTAGCATATTTTGAGGTATTAATGCCAGAATGTTTCACAAAAGACTGAGAAAAACCACGGAGATATAGGCCTATGTCAATAGGGTCAGTCCCCTAGCAGAAACTAAAATCCTTACCCACCCCAAAAAAAGAAAGCAGCAGAAGTCTACAGCTACAAACAGTCATTTCACCTAAAGAATACAGGAAGACTATACTTCTAGTATTGTTGTAAAATATTTCCTGTCCTTAAGAACAGAAATAAAGTTGCATCTAACAGGACGTGCTAAAAATTCGTAAATAATAAATCAGACGAACAACTGAAAACAACGATATTTGATAACGTAAGTTTGATTCACGCCTGCAGACACAGGAAAGACGTGACAGCTTCAGGCTTGCAACATGCTTTAAAAATCCAGTCCACTAGAAACTAACGACAAGGGCACAACCTCCTTCCGCCACGACAACGACGATGTTTCTATGGAAGAAAAATGGAACCCAAAAGAAAACTTAAAAACATTAGCATGAAGAACTTTCTACACAAAAAAAAGCCTTCCCTACTTGCCAAGCCCACTGCCGACCGCAGAAATGTGTAGGAGAAAAATTTACCGACTAAACTGACTGAGTGAATTTGTCAGACATACCATGCTAGTCGATTCTTTGCATTTCCTATTCCTGATGTTACCCTGTGTTTGCAAAATCCTGGCTTCACACCAGCATATCCGAAGGTCTTCCTAATCACGTTGAGGCAGTTAAATTTTTCTAGAACACCTTTTTGAGATCACGCCTAAGTTCCCAGAGCCGAGAAATCAGACACAGGCCTACTGAGGTTTTCTTAGTTTTTCAATTTGTTTTAAATAATGCCGAAATAGAATCTCAAATTAGATCACGATCGCATCCTTCCCGCCTCGTTTCCCATTCAACATTCTCTAATCATCTTACGCTCCGAAGATAAGCCAAGACTTGAGTTACTGACGGCGTGGTTGAACAAAAGGTAAGCAATATAATTTTACTTTAAGCCAGCTTAGTTCAGTTTTCACCTGCGAGTTCCATAAAACAGCGGCAAATTTACTAAATGTGAGCAACCACCAGTTTAGGACAAAAGACTCTGCCCTTTGAAGTTAGTTGATTAGTCACATGCAGGCCCACTTTTCCTTAGTAAAGATAAAGCTGTCCCTGCGCTTACCATAAAGTCAAGTGTGAGCGTATACGTATAGCTCCACTCATGTTTACCTTTCGAACTGGATAGAGGTGACTGGTCAGCTTCATACCCCGGGCACCTCACTCCCTGCGAAACAGCCTCCTGGACCGTTTGAATAAGAGGCTGGGTGGACTTTACTTTAGTTATTTAGTTATTTTATTGACAAATTAAAAATAATTCCGTATAGTCATTACATTCTGTTTATTCCTGTGCCACATCCAGGTCCAAGTTCTGCACAATTCAGGAATGGTATGAGCGGTTTCAACAGAGGCTCCTACAGCTCAGAACTTCTGCCGTCTGTACAGGGACTGGCCCACCAGGACACAAAGAGCCTCCCTAGGGACACAACCCGTTGTTTGTTTTACGATGGGAAAGAACCTGGAAAGGTGGTCCCGCACAGTCGTGGAGGCAACAGTGCGACACTTAAATAGGGAATAGAACCACCAGGGGCTGAGCAATCTCCCAAGAGACGGTGGTGAAATATCTGTATGGATAACCGTTGGGGTGGTCCCGTACCAATGGAGGGTAAATGTATTGCATGCGATCCTTTCCTGATAATCAAGTTCTTACAAATTGATTCCCACGTTTAGTCATACCCTTGTTTAGGGAAAAATCGCTTTCGCCCTTAGTGCCATATCATTTCCAAATGATGGTCACACGCTGTGGAAGACATTTAAATAGAGGTAATGGTATGACAGTGCGCACTTAAGCAACGGAGACGACAGAACACCCAAATTATGCGTGTAAACTTGGTTAATATTTTAATCGCCATCAGGATATGACTGTTAAATTATTAACCAAAATATATAGGGGAAATGTCAATGGTGACATTAAGTTGTGCCTTCGATAAGTTTCAATTGAAAATACTGGATTTTCTTCAGTTGGCACAACAATAACATTTATTTTGTCATACACACATCTTATTACAACGTGTTTCGACCCATGTACATCATCATCATCAGGTAATGTAACCTCAAATGTACCAAGCAAGAAAGCCGCAAAAAAAAACTACAAACACAATAAATTCTGCATGTACGTATAGTCTTTCAATTTTAAACTACATATTACCTCACCATGGCCAACAATGTTTGAAACATACTGTAGTACACAACATGTAAATGTACATGATAAAATAAACACTATTATTGTGCCGATTGACGAAAACTTAGTATTCTCAGTTGAACGTCGCGCAGGAGAACCAATAATCACGTATTATTACAGGTCTACATTTAAAAATCTGTATTGGTGATGCACGTTTGGATATTGTTTGCTAAGTGCAGGGTTGAAATAAATTAATTCAAGAAATAATTTAGGAAATGTATGACGCCAGTAGAATAACAATTCTGGCACGTTTGTCCTCTTCCTTCAACTATCTCGAAAATCGTAAAACTTACGGAAAATTGTTTTGGTCACAAAATAGAAAGTGTTTAATTTTTTAACAGCTGCCTTCCGAAAGTGTTGTGGCTCCGACAAACATTTCGCCATTTACGCTCAAGATGCTTATTGAAACGCGAGTAGGTCTTCGAGTAAAGTATCCGTTATTGTCGTCCGTCGACGGTCGTCGAAGTACCAAAGAGGTACAAATTTCAACAAAACTCCCAGTGACACGTTTCATGAAAATCTGTTACAACATTTTCAACTTGTTAAAAGCACAAACGAAGACACCAAATTGTCGCATTGTTGAGTTTTCTTTTCAAAGAACATGTCAAGAGCGAAGGAATGCCTACAGTTAGATCTGGTTTGTTGCGTAAAACAACACAAAGTGATTTACTTAAAATCCATTTTAATATCACGCTCCTCATTATGGCTAGGCAAGACATAATTAATCTATCAGTTGTATTAATTTAATCAAATTTGATCGGTACTGACTAGGCCTAATACACATCGAGCTGTTCACACAGTTATAAGCACGTTATTGTTCTCGAACAGTGGATGGCTAAGAGTGTGTTCATGCTGATGTTGATACAGGTAAGAGGAGGACCCGCCACAAAATTTGTCCTAAAAGAGCAACTCGTTTCACCCTTTGAATTTCTAACAATAAGGTATGTTGACTTTGAAGCACTTCGTACCGCTTTATTACAAGCAATAAACAGATTTAATCACCTAACTGTTTCCTCTCTTTTGATCACTCAGCACTTGGGTGCGACAACCAAAGTGGATCAGTGACGCTGATCGACACGTGACCTAAACATTAATCAATGAACAGCTAAGGGATCTGCCACGTGTTCGGTGCCAGCACACGCGTCGGAAGGATAAGTTGCCGATGCCTGTAATTTTGCTTGTATTGCAGGCTGTGAGCAAGCTGTGAGGGGGAGAACTGCACAGGGCTTTCGGCTGGCAGAGAGCCCACTGAGTACATTGTATCTTCAGACACCTAGCTGCGTTCTGTTAACAAAGCGCGCGAGGCACAGGTCGCCCTTCTGCTCGTTCGCGTGTTTCACTTCCGTAACCCCTCAACAGATATAAATTAAAACTGGTATCGTGGTTCTACCTTAAAAGATACAAAGAAAACTTAATTCTCATCCACATCTGGCTGACATAACCGATACTTTACATGCAGCTGAGGCATAACTTTTTCTCATTTTTGTCTGAAACGGTTGTAACTTGTTGGAGCACAGCTGGCATAGACAATACTGAACTGCAACGGATTCAGGAATTTTTAGAATAACGTAAGAATAAACTAACAGAGACAACCTTCTAATGATGACTGCGCGCGCGCTAAGAAATTTCGTGCAAAAGGTTAATAAAAAACAAAAATTTACCCACTTCATGCGAATAGCAAAGGATAAAATAAAGTTACAGTAGGGTCACCAACATAACTGTAAATATTTAATCAGAAGTCTAAATGGCGTTTACAAATTAAAATAATGCATAATGATGTCGATGACAGTGATTGTGACGGTTGTGGTGTTTACAAACCCAGACACGAAACAAACGTGAGAATATCACTTTGAATTTTACGTATACAAAGTGAGGAAACTGCAGCAACCAATCACGTTAGAAAGGTGATTACCCTCTACATAATCTAAACGTTACTTTGGCCCTAATCAGTTTTACTGCAACAGATCGCTAACTCGTACTTCCTTCAATTTAATTCGCCTACTGAGTCCTCGGCCTAGCTGCTAATAGCATAGCAGAAAGACCATGCAGGCGGCTCCTACAGACAGTAAGTCGAAAGCATCCCCATCATATTTAATGAGTCCATCCTGATGTTAAAACAATCTTATTTTTGCAAGATTTGAGGTTCTAGCGACGGTGGTGTTGCTGATCACTCAAATCGTCATGGCCCTTAGGAATCGATATGGTGTAACTTCCCAGAAAAACTTAAATTTCCAATTACATTCACGCCAAAATCTTTAATTTCCTGCGGAATAAATCAGCATACCTGCAAGCAGTAATATGCTTAAGGGCTTGTGTTCGAAATTAAATTGAACATTACTTACCAGAATAATCGATTCAGTATAAAACTGCATTAATTTTATAGTGGTTCATCAATTGTTAAAGTCAATACGGTCCCATTTCAACTGTAGATGTTTCTATTTTCGGAAGGTATAAAAACCTGATTATGAATGAGGAGTAGGTGATTGTACGCTACACGAAACTATTATATTGGCATTGGGCTGGGGAACCTTGAGAGCATTACGAAAAGCGTCACTGAGGATAGCCGACAGTCCAGCAAAAATTCGAAAATGGTACAGCACGAATATTAGTGTGTTACCGCTACACCATCCTCCTATGTTGTTACTTTACTAAAGGCACGCACAAATTCCGGGAGAAATTGTTCTATGATGGCGCTTATAGTGATCCTCAGTATGGGCGCCTAGAATTTTGAGGTGGCGCCTAGATTTTTTGAAAATTAGTGCGTCCTAGCTTTAAGCAGTAACAAATAAGGCCTGAAAATTATTATGAACAATCACTGCAAAATTATTTAGAAGGAAGAGGTCATGTCCTCCTGTAAAATATCAGAGTCGAAAAGGAAGAGATTCTAGTTACAAAACAATCTCAAAACAAGTCGGAAGAAAATTACGTAGCAATGACCTTCCTAACTTGCACTCTTCATTGAATGTTATTAAGATGCTCAAATTACGGAGGATGGGACGGGCGGAGCATGTACCACCCATGGAAGATATCAGAAATACATAAAAATCTTTAACCGTAAAACCTGAAAGAATCTAAGGAGATACAGGCACGAAGAGAAAAAAAATAACTTTGCCTTTGGTTACCTCAGGAACGCATATACTCTTTCTTAACCACGACCCTAGTCGGAGGTGACAGGCCAACGTCAGGCCCTAGCCGCTTTACTCCGGAAAGAAAAACCCGGTACCAATTGCACAGGAGGTGGGTGGGCCCCAGAATAGGTCTGGACATTTCGGAGAAGACAAACTTTCTTGTCCCTGCCGGGATTCGAACCCCGGGCCATCCAGCCCGTACTCCAGTCTCTGTACGGACTCCACTATCCCGACTTCACAGACAGAGGATAAAAATAAAATTCATTTTTGATATTTTCCATACCGTGTTGGTTGTTCGAATTCAAGTATACAAGATCACCTCTATCACAATGTCTAGATGGTTTATTACAGTATTAGAAGTATAATTTATAGTCCAACATGTTTCGGTGAGGTCTTCACCAACATCAGGGACCCGATTCTCTTAAAGGGAAACGTTACGGCGTGCTATCCGGTAAGAGTCCAAACTTGCCGCATGATATCACTATAAAAAGTTTAAAACATGTTGTAAAATGTGTAGAGTTCAAAAAACACTAAAAACACATGATAAAATATTTCCATCAGCAGTACATCACTATTGGAAATATTTTATCATGTGTTTTAGTGTTTTTTGAACTCTACACATTTTACAACATGTTTTAAACTTTTTATAGTGATACCATGCGGCGAGTTTGGACTCTTACCAGATAGCACGCCGTAACGTTTTCCTCTCTAAAAGAATCGGGTGATGATGGTGAAGATCTCACCGGAACATGTTCGACTATAAATGATATTTCTAATATTGTAATAAACCATCTATACATTGTGTTGGAGTTGGTCTTGTATACTTGAATAGAATGCATGTTTGATAAATGCAATGCGAGGAAGTTAACTAGATTAATTTCGCGCTGGATAGATGCCACAGACGGGCTGTTTCGAAGGCAGTAATCCACCTTTGGCTTCCTCAAAATACGGTGCATTTCTACAGTAACTGAGCTACTATCAGCTTCTAACTAAAGAGCGTACCCCAATGAGGTAGCAGTTTATGCCAATGAGCACCACCACAGACAAGGCGGCGCATCTTCTGGAAGGGTCTCCGCACGGTAGAACGAACAAGATGCCGTTAGAACTTCATAAGGAGTTCAGTCAGATTACCTACAGCGCCGTAACCTAATACTGTAATGTCGTTAGCACGCACAAATGTCGTTACAACTCCCTTGGTGCCGATTCAAAGCCAATTGCAGCCAACGAGTCAGCAGACAGACTGTAGTGCCTCCTCTGCGTGCGAAAATTTCTAAAGAATTGGCAAATCATGATTCAATTATACTTTACATAGCTTCATTTCAACGTCGCGATAATCCAGACTGTTTTATATCGATAACGTAGTTCTCTGCGATGGGTGGACTGAATTCTTCGCAAAAGACACAATAAAGTGACAAAAATTGTACAGTATTTCAAAGCACACAACGACGCTACCCAGTTTTCATAACAGGCTACACCGTTCTGCGATGATTTACGCTAGCGTGTTGCGTAACGCATTCCTACACGCCTAATGTCAATTTCACACTTTGACATATCAGAACGCCGCGCTCAGTAATGCGCTGAGCCCGAAGTCTGTTACACTTATAGAACACTTCCATTAACAGTGTTAGTGTTACAACGCATTTTACTAATTAGCCTATATTTAGGCCTATGCTTAACGTATGGTCATACAAACCTCTCGCTTTTATTTAAGACCAATATTAAGCGGGATACAGAAAACGTTCTCCTTCAAAATCGACTTGACTCTCATATGCAACTTGATTTGCAAACCGCGAACTAACACTTCAGTCAGGGTTTCTCAGGCTTTGTACAAAGTCAATAGCTAATGCTATATGCTAAGATATCGATGGCAGACCATTAGCCAGTAAGGCTATAGCCTTACTGGCCTTATGTTTGTGACTGTGACACGATAAATTCACTGATAAGATGATTATCAGTGAATTTATCGTGTCACAATAACAAACATCTAAAAATCGACAATACCCGTGTTGTGTTTAAAAGAAGTGTAATTGTATTCAGTGCTAAACACATTATAAAAATAAGTCCGTCTATTCTGGTACTTCGCGGAAACGTGAAAAAGCTCCGCGGACATACAGCAATCTAGGGCCGAAGGCTGACACTGTTGTAAAGATCATTCCATTAATAAGAATAAACAGGCACACACTTGTCCAAAGGCAACACTACCCTTTGTTAACTTTCACTATAATTACCTAAACTTTGGAGGACCCATATTTATTTTGATACTAACCCTAACTTCACAAGATGTTAAATTTAAACTTTATTAATTTTCTGCGAACAAACTCCTCTTCCGAATAACGTCTATGTCTAACTTGCAAGTGGCCTACTAATGTGTAATACATCATCAGATTAAGCAGGTCGTCCACCGTAACTTGATTTACTGCGAAAAAATCTTTTTTTTAAGAAGATAAACTACATATTTCGACCGTTAGTGGGTCATAATAAGGCTACACACAAAAAAAACAAAAGAGGATTTTATGTGATTTTACAATTTTCTTTTTTCGGTGTGAGGTCTCATACCCGATAGTGTTTCTCCATTACAACAAATTACGTTTGACTGCCTGATTTAACTGAGGATGTCTTACCGTGAACATAACGCGATGTCACACATTAAGAATGTGTATCACATCAAAAATGTATATCTTGTGTCCTCTCATAGTTAATTAAATTTCTGGAGTATTATCAATGGAAGTCATGTCTAAGTTAAATACTAATGGGGCAAACCTATGGTCTACAAAGAAAAGAAGGGCCCTTGGTACATAAAACTCAGCTCGGACAGGGTTAGTAGATGTTCTTCGCGCATTTATTATCCAGTTAAAAGAAGTCATGCTTTAGCGTCAATAAAACGGCTGCATCGAACAAATTTCGGCAGAGAGAGCTGGATTCATACGAATGCCCTTCAATTAGAACGCGGAATTAAAATTTAGAAGTTCTGAAATTGTTTGTTTGTCTCCGTGATTTTCACCCCTTTTAGACTGCAATAGTCTCTGAAAAGTTGAAATGAAGAGTTAGTTTTAACAGTCGAACAAACAGTGGCATTATCTAATTTGTAACACCCTCGTCCTCCATTAACCCTTTGCGAAGGAAGTCATAAAGGAAACGCGCAATAACACATCTCACCCAGCAAAGAACCACCCCCTGTAATGATAATTAAATCCTTTCCCATCTTGTGTTTTAAAACTTTTAGTTTATTCCTCATAAGCAAAGTAAAAATTCAAGAGCTCAGAACAGTCCAGGAATTTAAGGTTATAGTTTCTTCTCTCTTACTCTTAGTTACGTGGAGACTTTAGCTATAAACTTTTATTTCCGTTCCATCTTACGACGTGAAATGAAGCAGTCTGCACGCTAAAGAAAGTTACACTTCTTGTCGCATTAATTTATTAGTTTACACAAGGGCCGTACCAATATGCCCTTTATTACCCAGTGGTAAAGGCATGAACCTGAACCATACGCTGCAACATTTTGAAACTCTGCATATTGCCATGCAGTGTATTTATGTGATTCGTGTGTTTCTCGCAATACACAGCGATTATTTTCCTAACAAGCATTAGCCGACTGGTCTTTCTAATGGAGACGGAACGTGTTTTTTGTGGGGTATGAAATAAAGTTTTATATGTAGTTTACATGACTGAGAGTCCTTACAAGCTTAAGCTAATAATTCTTTAATAAACTTGTTTATTCACGAATATATCAATACCCAAAGCTTTAATTCTTCGCATTATATTTTAAATTTAGACACCAACAATGTTAGATATGATCTTATATTCATCTTTGGCTTCTGGGCTTCAGCTACGACGTTAACCGAACTCGCTCCAAAACTTCGGCGCACATTGCAGTTGCCACATTAGGAGTGAATCTGTTCAAACTTTTCACCGTACATGGTAGTTTCCATTTCTTACAATGGACAATGTAATTTATGGCACAACGCTGGAACAACTTCAACGCGGCTGAAGTTACACACCAGACACGGACCACGAAAAGCGAAGTGTGAAATCTCGTTGCTTCCACATTTTCTTATCGCCATTTTTTCACAAATATAAATTGCAATGTTACGACGTGGCTATGGGAACTGCTTCCGTCGATCACTGCCTTTGTTTCCTGATTTAAAAGCACCCAAAAGATACCGTCAAGTTTTGAAATTTCCAAATTTGACTCAGACCTATGTTTGTTTTTAATCATGGCCGGAAATATCTGATGCGAACACACATACACGCACGCATAAGAAATAAGAAACAGTTTCCGAACACACAGGCACACCCACTTCATGCAGCATGCAATAAGATGGATTTCACACAACTTCATGAACGCCCTATATTTTACAAGTTACACGGCAAAACTAAGAAGCGGCGGTAAAATATAATTGATATCCTGGAGACGTCCCTGCAGGAATTAATTACCGAAAGGCAGAACAAGTTATATGCCTTTCTCCAGAGTTCACGAGCGGCAACTGAGAAAATTAAGACCTTCTTCGGACCAGGGGTTACTTTATCATCTCTACCGCCCTCACTCCGGCCTACCTTGAAACGCTCAAACTCTCAGCATCTCAACAACTTTCAAAACAGCTGTGGATCTCAAAGCATCATGTCTATTCCGCGTACAAACCGTCTTCTGTCCTGGACGTCCATAATTGTTCCACACGGTCTGGAGAGACGAGAATCTTGTCCTGTGTACCTGCCGTGTCTACCTTACACACGCCATCACTGAAATAATTTTCAACTGCCTGCTTCACTTGATCCTTTCTACGGTTTTTATTTAATGCAGCGAAATTTACTAGCATTCATTGCGTAAAAGACCGGCCCACTGCAAGAATCACACTTAAACTAGATAACAAAGGAAGGGGGCAAAATATATGTAAAAAACTGAAATTCTGTCGCGGTTCTGTCTTCAATATAAAGTCTAGAAATTGAGGACACGGAACTAGTTGGCAGTCAAAGTCAATAATATTAAACGGCAGCAAGATGTGAGTTGGTATTACAGCCTCGATTTATGTTGAAGAATGTTACATTGTTCGGTTGGCATTACGGCCTCAGCCATGCTTAAGAAAGCTACATACTTGTAGGGTATATATTCAGTGAAATCGTGATTTACAGTGTCTTATGTATAACAGTGAATCAGTGAAAGGAATATCTGCTGTATAAACTGTAGCTAGAGATGGGATTTTGTTTTGCTTCGAATTTTTAATGTTAAAGGTAAAGCAATACTTGTGCAGGCCTGGACAGGCCCTGAGGGCCCCAGGACGTTGAGGTTCCCACATTTCCAGACAGTCGGCACATGTAGGTTGTAGAGGTGTCAGCCATACACACCGGCGGCCTTTATCCCCCAGGAAATATTCCTCGTACTCACTTCTGTTAGAGGCTGCGTCGACCCCAGGACCATAGTGCAGCCGGAATGATTATGTCAATGAAAAACTCCTATGACACCATCGGAAACCGAACCCGCAACCTTCCAGCTTATACCACAGGGCTTCAACCAACTCATACATAGAGATCAACGTTTTAGACGGACGTCTGCCTCCATATTCAAAGTATACGGCGTGCTCTTCCACCAAACTACACACATGTAACTCTCTACCAAACTAAAACACGTCACATCCCACAAGACACCAGTCTTCAGATATGTGTTCCGTAACTAATTACATCAAAATATGGACGAAAAATCTGAGAAGTAAAATGAATTTCCCAAATGCTACATTCCAAAGGCACATGTTCTGGTTACTCCTGTCGTTATATCAACGGGCATACATTCACTAGAATTCCGGTCTGTATTTCCAAACTACTCCCTGGTGCAGAGTTATTTAAAAGAGAGTTATTTAGCTAGTGAAGAAATCCAACAACGCCTTAGCCTATGGAGTAAGTACTGCACGCTGAAAAAGACCTTCTGAGGTCGGTAAGCCGGTAAGGTAGGTCGTTCCTCTTGTGTGCCCTGCATATGGGCCTATGTGACTATTTTACCCTCTTTGTCCTTTATATAATTCCACCGTACGTGGATTTGTGTGAGTGTATGTACGAGTACCATAGCGCTAACTACATAAACACACACTGACTCGTACGAGCTTTATGTTTCCCCGTTTTTCCCTCTCTTTGTACAAGCAAACGTATGTAGCAGTGCCGCACGGGCAAGTCCCACAGAGAATTACAGTACACACACACACACGCACACAGACAAAAAAAAACAACTTCGATTTTCATTCATAATTTGATTTGCCATAATTCCAACATGCTGGCAGACAGGGTGTGTACGTCACTGTACAGGGCAAATCCCTGGGGACTGAAGAGGGAGAGAGACGGACGAAGAAAGAGAGGGTAACTCATTAGTTCTTCAAACATTGCCTTCGCTCTGGTCCTACCCTAGAGCAAGGAGGTTTAAATGGGGCGGACATGGACCACAGAGTCAAGGAGGGTTCTACAGAAGAGGGTGACGGGGCAATATTATACGTACTTCAATGCACGACTGAAGAAAGAAGACTGAACAGAATCATTGGTTACTTACATTACACTCATCCTGAATCACTCTGTTTAACATCGTCCCATTTTTGTTTGAACATAAAAACAGTATTACACTCATTCATATCTGTGAAGCAGAAATATCAATTCCCCGCCTACATTCTGAAACACTGAGCCTCAACCTTTCACCCTATCATTTTACAATATACATAAATATTTTACATCGCTTCACAACAACATACACAACTTTTAAACTACGTAACATATTCTAATAAAAACATCACGACTTTCCTCTCTAACTTACGCACCATAAAAATTCTGAGTCTCTGAAGTACTCATTTCCCACCTTCCACTATTTTCTCTTGATGATACTGCAAAAACCAGCCAACTCCGCATTTAGACAAGTTTCTTTTTGCTCTATACGCCATTCATAGCGTTCTTTGTACTAGGGAACAAGTGATCAATTGTGTTACAGACAAAAAGTTAGGTCAGTCATCACAGATTTACATGGAGATGCTTGAAAACTTCGCGGGCACTTGTACCGGTGGCAGAAAACGTAGAGTGAGGCATTTAATACAGGAGAGGGACAATTAATAAAATAGTAACTAACACCCACAGTAGCAGATAATGAGTTGCACGGTTTTCTCCGCCTTTGACAAGAACTAAGTAACATACAATTGCGGTCTTTCGGAACACGGTTTCTAGCTTGCATTAGCTTTATCCATCCATACATGCTTACTTGAATATCAAAGGATTAACACATCACACCTTTGCTAGTAAAGTGAACCAAGTCAAAGCTGTAACATTTTACAAGTAATGGAGGAGAAAAATTGAAAAGAATAATAGCTTGAAAATTAACTGAAAGACAGCAAGCTTGTGTGTGTAAATTTTTCTACAGATTTGCTCTAACATAGGCTTGGACGATTTTGCATAGCGACGTGTTCAGTGCGGAGAACTTACATAATGTAAAATGAAAAAAATTTTGACATTTGCCACTTTTTCCCAAACGTGCGAATTATGCCCAAATATTCTTCACAAAACTTATCACCATTTATAGAGTCATTACTCTTTGCATAATATTAGGCCGTTTTAAAAGACGTGGCTTTAGATTCAGCTTTTATTTCTACAAAATTTATGAGTGCAGCATGTATTCGAAAAAATCAGGTTATTTTTTCAAATAATGACGTTTCATTTCGATATAAGACCATATATGTATTTTAGGAAGGGCATTATTACAACAGACAAATGTCTAAAAAAGTTATGTAAATGCAATATTCTGAACGTCTTTTTTGTGTCTTTACTATTACTTGACGCAAGTCTGTTGGCCCAAAAGGCAATACGTCATAATAAATACGTCTACACAGTTTATGGAAAGTTAAATCAAATAGGGCACTTTCAAACAGTCTTGTACACTAAACAAAGACCACCTGTTGTTCAGTTATAAAATAAACGTCAAGGAAGAAGTCTCTGCAGCTCACATAAAGACTACAGGACTGGACAATGTGACCACTGGTATTGATATCGTGTCAGTGCATCAGAAAATCTCATTGCCGCTGTGCCTCTTCAGTCCTCTGAACGGAAAATAACGTTGCATAGTGCTGTGTGAAGTAAAAAGGTAAGTGATTACGGGGAAAGTATTGCTTCCAATGACAGGCTACAGCTATTTTCCCACGTACCGCACAGAAAATGGTAATCACGACAGCCAATAAGAGTCTAGATTTGAAAGAGGCAATTCCTGCACACAAAGCGACAGACCCATCATTCTGTTTGCTTCATGTGTGAACCGCATTTGATGTACCATAGCACAAACGATTACTCGCCACGGGCATTTCGTTCAGCGCTCCTAGCAAACTAATTAACCACGTACATGGTACAAACTGGAGCCGGAAGTGCTCTCTCCATATACTGACCAGACTACTGGCTGGTCGGCCAAGAAATCGGGGTTCAGTTCCCGCAGTGACAAGAGATACCTCTCTTCTTACAGCTTTCAGACCGACTGTGCGGCCACACTCCTATCTGAGGCGCAAAGGATTAAAGCTGCCAGGTCGCACAGCCGAAAAATCAACTCCTGCCAGTGCTAAGGCTAAGAATGCGCGGCGCTATACTTCTTCTTCTCAAATGTCTTCATGGCATGGAGCAATAAAGCACAGTGACAAATTTGTCTTTATCATCGTAAAAATATTCATTGAAAAAGTTGTATTTATTCAAACGCGTACAAATGCCACGCCTTTATAAAACCCAAACAATCATCAAACTATTCACAAAATGCCGTTATTGCTTCCGTTCTACTTCCAACAACTCCAGTCTACACTCTCAAACTACAATTGAGATCGCACCTCCGAAGCTCGTTTAGAGCACGGGAGTGTGTTGGCCCTTCCCTGTGTGATACTTTGTAAGACACCTCGAAATCTAATCTTACAATGCCGGCAATCTTTTTTCCCACCATATGCATAGATTAAAAATCCCAACAAGAGAAAATGCCAAAATTTGCGAAGATTTTTATGGCTAAGAAGACGAAAAAGAACTGACTATATCAATCCAGTTATCAAGTTATGATAATAATTACAAATGTACACAACTCTTGACTGTAATGACAGACAATTATGCTCACTGGCATAGTCACTATGATACTTCAGACAAATTACACACTCTTTTCCACATATTTAATATATGTTAAGATTTCTATGGGCTCCTCCAACCTGAAGTGGAAGACATAATGATTTTTCGTGACGTCAGTAACTATCAGTCGACACGGCGTACACATCCCAGACGATTAGAGTATTCAGCAACAAGGCTGTGAATATCTTAAATATGAATATACATTTATGAATCGTTGTTTCTACAGCTTCAATTCGTGGATAGAAGGCCGTTGTCAAATTTCGCTTTTGCTTCAGCAACATAACTGAGGAGCACTGTTGGTCTTTGACAAGCTACCAGCCACTAGCTAGTTCTGGGATGAAGTCAGCCTTCTCTCCTCCGACGAGCGAGTAAACGTTGGTTGGTTTGGAACAAGCCGAGTGAAGGGACTGCTGGATAGCAAGAAAAAATTTTGAGCACACCACCGGTACGGAAGAATGAGGGGTGGAAAGTTGACTTTGTGGAAGAAAGAGTGGCTGCAACTCACAGGAGGGCTCCCCACTCATCTCTGGCTTATATTTAAATGATAATGTTTCCTTTCCTGTTACGCAATTGAACACATTTCTTCGATTATATACATATTTTCATGAGGGTTAGCACCAATTATCCCACTGTTTCATAAAGATTACAGTGAAATGTGACAATACAGATAAGGTTACTATATTATAAAATTTCATTTACATGTATAATTAATGTATTTTTCGACTTCTGTCGCACAAAGGAGTTTTAAAATAAAAACAAAACCCCTGTTGGTTTCTCTTATGCCGTAGAGTTTTGACTGAGAAGTTAACGGTTGCCCAGCTGGCAACGGAGTTTCACTGTCATGTTCACAAATGTCCGCCACTGATCCTAACATCGAGCCAGATGGATCCCTTCCAGAACACACTACCCTATTTCTGTAAGATAAATTTAATCACGTCATTCCATTCAAGATCTTAAACTCCTGCTGTGGACAACATTATATATCTTGATGAAATTCTATGTCAGAAAACCGTGTAGACTTATTCTTCTAGGTACTTGCCCTTCAAATGTTTCAACAGAATTATGTAACCATTTCTCATATCGAGCATACGTGCTACATACTCCGCTCATCTCACCCACCTTGATTTGATGGCCTTGATTATGTCTGGTGTGGCGTTCCTCTCTGTTCGCCTTCGTTTGTTCTATGTTAAGTCCAAATATTCCCCTCACTATCCTGTCTTCAGACTCATTCCTTATCTTTAGCAGATCGAAAACCCACATAAAACAACAGCCAAAATTATAAAAAGAGGCGGGAAGACATAAGATTCTGATTTGAATAAATAAATATGATACTAAAGCAAACATTTTAAAAGGCAAGGTAAACTAAGCAGAAAATTCCGTAAACTGTTCCTCTCCATAAGTATGTGAATATTCAAATAATTTATACTCGCCATTTCCCCTACCTTGAGTAATATCGCAACCTTCCTACAAACGAGCAGAACTACGTCCGCGACGACAGCGTTAAAAATACAGGACGGATCTACATGAGCAGCATGTTGTAGGAGGTACACACCACCATATACACAAATCGCATGATGTAGTCGCGCCAGATGAACAGCATAAAAAGGTAGATAGAAGGGGTAAAACTAGGTCGAAAGACTGAATTATTCACCATCGTCCAACCAATTACGTACCTCCAGACTTTTCTGTACTGCAGCCGAATCGGTAAATCCTTGTCTCACTCGTGACACACGTAAAGGTGGGGAGGGGCACAAAGGGGTTCAGAAGGCTTTAACACGTTTTAAAATTCGCAAGATAATTCAGGGAAACAAAAAAAAATGCTACAGGGCACATGCGTGATTAAAAGTTCACAGGGATTGTCGTGCAAGCGCACGTACTGAATACTCGTACTGCATGGTCCATATCTGATGCGCTTCAAACATTCGACTCTTGCGTAAACAGTGAACCTACTTCTGTAGCAACGATAATTATTAAAAGACAAAACTGTCTGCGTGCACGCCATAAAAGCATAAGGGCGGTGGAAGTATAGCTCCACTCATCCTTAACCTTGGCAGTAGATGGAGGTGAGTGGTCAGCCTCAAGCCCAGGCCGTTTTACCCATCACCTTCCGCTTTCACGTGGAAAGAAGCTTGGTACCCACTAAACAGGTCAGGTGGGCCAACAGCTGGTCTGGACGGTCTGAAGAAACGATAAACCACTCTTCCCTACCAGGGATCGAACCGTGATTCCTCGAACAAACATCCTGCCACGTAGCCTAGTCAGCACATCGACTACACTATCCCGTCTCCAAATATGTCATAATATGCCATACTGATACTTTCGTTACTATCAAATTACAGCTGAGTTATTTCGTAGACATGCAGCACGAATTAGACGTTTCCAAACATTTTCCTTGCTCCACGGTACAGCGTCTACATTGAAGAAGTCACGAGTTGCTCAACTGGTCAAAAAATTTCCTGAATTTACGCAAACTAAATATTCATCACAAAATTCACAATAACCTACTGAACCCTTCATAACGAACCCTTCATAACGAGTGTCAGTTAAATTAGGTAAAGACTGTTCCCTCTTATATCTCCATCTCTGTTCTTTTAAAGTAACGAAAGCAGCTTACAACACAGGTTGACAAAAATTGTTACATTGTTCTGAAAATAAACGTTCCATTTGTAAAAATTCTGGTTTCATGAAAATGAATAGTTACGAGTGGCTGATCTCTGAAAACCTAACCAGGTTTCAGAGAGAGAAAAGGAGCGTGTGTGTGTGTGTGTGTGTGTGTGTGTGTGTGTGTGTGTGTGTGTGCGCGCGCGCGCGCGCGTGCGTGTGTTCGTCTGCCCTTAACAGTTCTAGAACCAATTGCGGAAATTTTACAAAGCCTCATACGAACGTCGGAACATGTACGGCTAACCGACGTTATATTTTAATTCCCTATAATCGTAGAATCCTGAAATGTTATGCATTAAAAACCTTTGAACTACATAACCTTCGGTTAGGTCACATGTGAACCCAAACAAAGATCGCGCAAATTTGTATGTAGTTTTTCTTGTGACTGCTGTAACTAATTAATTTTTACAGGCAGAAATATGAAATTGGTAAGCAGGCAGAGTTTGAGAGAATCGACATCATTTAAAAAAATTCTTTATGTTAAAATTACAAACATAGCCTTGGACCGCAAAGCGTAAATTACACCTGAAAACTCCCATGTTCAGGTAAGCTGTAACAGGGGATGCCACGCACACAACTGTGTAATTATGGATTTCTAATTCCTGCTGAACTGTTTACATATGTAAAGACACATAAACTTGCTACTCGTACATTTAGAGTTCTCAGAGCAATGTTGCTGCAGACTCAAGTCTTTTGAATTGTTGCGCTGTGTCGTACGTAGTTCTCGACAATTCAAAAGACTGTTCTGGTTTCGTCTTCAGGGTGAAACAGTCCAACCTTGATCTGCTTGATCCTAAAGATTAAGGCACCCAGAAAACTTGAATCTTCAGACACAAACTTGTCAAGTTCCTTCGTAACTTTTCATGCCTTGTAATATACAAGTTAAATTTTGTACGATCTTATCACTATCGTGTATCGAGGCGCTAGAAAATTTACTGTCACCCAGCAATGAGATGTCAAAGCTTTTCTTGCCGTCCGTTTGACGTGACACTTCTGACCGGCACCAAATTTTGTTAAAAACACACTGCTAGAGAGGGAAACGTGCCGCGTTTCTTAAAGCACCCAGAAGGCAATAATTTCGAGCTTACTGGAAGGCAGACTTTTGAGAAAGCAAACACTCCTGTAAACCGTGATTGATTGAAAGAGCTAATTTACAGCGAAAATTGCTTTTTAAAAGACCCCTGTGTTGCGTTTCCTGAACCGAACATAAACGAAATGTACAGCAAATGAAGCAGAAAGTTGAAAATTTCCACATGCAGAATAAAGCTACTCGTATAAAGGATGTACGGTGTTTAACGTAATATTTAACTGTGAAGAAGATGAACGGGAAAACCCCCTAAAATTATGTGACAGTGACTCATTTTATTTCTTTTTTGATTTAAGTAATAATCTAACAGAGACGATATCTCACTGCGAAGGCCCAGGTTCGATCCCATACAAATCACTGTACGATTTTTGGTCAAAAATGAGGCAATGGGACAGGGTTTTCTCATTTATCTACCACCGGCTATATGTAACGTCATCAAATGACGTGAAAGAAAAATAAAATTGAACACAGATAACGATAATTGATAACAACGATTATGCTGATGATTCTGGTAATACCTACGATGATGATGATGACGATGACAACGATGATGATGACGATGATGATAATGATGACGATGATGATGACAGGAACATAAGTCAAGGCCGTTCATGTCTCATCACAACACAAGACAGAGTCCAAAATATAAAAATTACTTATGAAAACGAACCTTTCTAAATCTTAGTGAACAACAATGAATAATAGAGATTAACTTGATCGTAAAATTAAAGTACGCGAGAGCTTGCTATTAAACAGCTTTATGTTGTACCTCTCTCAGTCTTTTCTGTAAGCCCGAACAATAAAGTACCCATAGATCAATAGTTTCATCTTCTGTGTTTTAAGGCTTACGACTCGCTCTTAGGAAAACACGTAAAACTAGAATAACTGATAACAAGTACTGACTTAAGTGCCGACCTAAGAGAAACGAATTATCGAAAGAACCTTATACCAGAAACCTTTTGTATGAATTAGTGCAGGCAACGTGGCCTTGACTCTTAACAAGCAACCCACATAGCCAATAGATGTTAAAATAAAAACACGAATAATATTGTCTCTTCCACTGGTGCACGGATGACAGACTATCCTCCAGTTCCTTCTACTGCGCACGTATGGTGTCACGTTCTTTTGCACTGAGCATAAAGCTCATACTAAAAAAGGAGGAAGTTTATTGCCTAAATGCGTTCTGATCAAGGAAGATCCTACAGGATGGAGCAGGTTATTCAGTCTGTTAGTTTAGGTAAAATTAGCCTGTGTCAACGAAAATTTATGTTCCGGATAGTGCACGAAAAGTTTCAGTTAAGGCAATGTGAGTAATAGCTGCGTCCCCGGTACAGCCTGCCACTAGCAGGGGATAATTATGCATCTATGAATAAAGTTCTTATTACACGGAATTCGAGAATCCGTAATCTGCTCGAAAAACACAAGCTTCAGGTTGTATTGCGTACTTTCTTCCGGTCAGAGTTTAATAGCAAGAGGAAGTATAAAAACTACTTCAGAAACACTAACACAAAGCACTCATTTTATTCCATATCCTTACAGAAGCTTCGTAGTCCTTCCCTCTTCTACCTACTTGTTCACAGTAGGTGTAGAGGGTTTTTATTTTCACTTGATCACACTCAAACACACACCACAGTCGGTAGGACTCCTCTGAACGAGGTTTCGGCCCGTCGCAGAGACGTGTATCTGACAAAACAAACACTGTATAAGAGACAAACATCCATGCCACCGGTGGGATTCGAACCCACGATCCCAGCAAGCGCTCAGCCGCAGACCCATTCCTTAGACTGCGCAGCCACTGGGATCGGCCCCTTAAAGATGTTAATGACTAGAAATCCCTTAAAATGCCTGAAACGTGGAACTACGTACGTGGGATAGATTCTCATAGCATTACATGGAGATTTCCTATACAGATTTTTCACTGATATCGGAGAGTGAATGTGGGAAGAACGGACAGAAATTTACACCTTACGGCCTTCACAGCACGGATTCACGAAATTCACATTTGCTGGAGAACTTTCTGTAAAGAACTCCCACGCCGAATTTAATGGCAATATGGCAAACGATTTAGTCGCCTAACAATCGCATACACGGAAGATATTTACGTAAATGCAGCGTTATGGAAAACCATTAAAAGCTGTTTAATTGACAAAATTAAGACCTGATAAGAATTAGGAACTCAGTAATTGTAGTTACGATTACAAGTCTTCTGGGCCTTATCCGTTGGTTTGTGATTGTACTTTGAGAACGAGACGATGATCAAAGTCCAGAAACCTGGCACTCATGATCCTAAGATGTAACATATAATCGTCAGCACCTCTTAGAAAGCACGCGTTACCCACACCGGGTCTAGGGTTGTTACGAACATGAAAAGCCTGTGTCAGTAAATAAAGTCAGTCTAATCCAAGGACGTCTGTACTCAAGAGACTCGTGTGCTTGTATTACGTGACATGCTCACACAGACTACGATAAATCTGCTTGAATTTCTCTATCGAAATTTGAATGATTTACTATCACATAGCTTTTGACAGGCGTTTATTCATTCAGCACCTGGAAGGAGGACCCCGATCGCTAAGATGATGCATTATTTGTGCACAATTTGTCTTTTTAATTGGAATGCTGGTAGCTACCCGAACTCGACAGGCATGTACAGTAAGTCTTCCGTATTTTTCTGGCACAGTGGCTGTCAAGTGCGGTGTTACATGTACTGAAACGAGACCAGCACTCACAGCGCTGTAGACTTCTGACGGTGTTTTCGATTGGAAACTGTAGCAACAACGAGACTACACACAGCCTGAGTATTTGCCCATGAGGCTGGGCTGACATTTTCATGGATATTAAATGAAGTTTTGGCAGGTTCTAGGGGGAGGAAAAGGGAAGGGGTGGGATGTTAATTTTAACTTTCCGGCCAGAAACAACGCAACACTCGAATCTACAGGGGTTGGTATGGAAAGGGTGAAATAGTATGGGAGAATGAGGGGTGGGTGTGAGTGAACAACCCATAACCACAATAATTACCTAGTGTATGAAATAAATTGTGGTATGGTATGGGGCCATAGTAATAAATATATCATGTATTTCAGGGAGCACTGAGAGAGAGGGCGGATGTGTACATAGGCCTATGTGTTTGGATGCATGTTTAAATAATTGAAAGCTATGAACAGTGTATGGTTGCTTCATGTACGCAATACGTGATATTTAGTAATGTGTAGGTTTGCGGGTGCGATGTTATAGACATATATTGTGTGCGTGATGTTATGTCATGATTTTTTAATTACGCAAACACTTTGATTTTCCGCCTACCCATAATTTGTGCCCGTTATAAAAAAGCTTCATGGCACGATAAAATATTAGCGTGTTGCCTCAAATTCGTTCTAATTCTGTCATAAGCAATTACAAATCGTTTGAAGGCAACTTATCCTGCATGCTGTAAACTGGTTATTCTCTTGATTCGGGCAAATTTTTCGACTCGCTTTGTGTTACATTGACAGACCAAACAGCTTTAAATTAGGCGTGTTTTCTTTCATGTGTTCGCTTGTTAAACCTTTGCGCAGTGTGCGTCAGTTTGCATTATACAAGCAGGCCTGCCTAAAAATAAATCCCTAAAGGTAAAAAGAGTTATTTCTTAACGTAAGTGCCGCAGACATAGTCTACTGAAGACATTTGTTCCGAACTCAAACTCGTCTCTATGCAGAAACCTCAAAGAGAAATAAAAATTAGATATAGTTCATGTATCAGCCTTGCACAAAATAAAAGCCTTTAAAAGTTATTAAATGCCGATCCCAGTGGCCGGGCGGTCTAAGGCGTGGGTCTGCGGCCGAGCGCTTGCTGGGATCGTGGGTTCGAGTCCCACCGGGGGCATGAATGTTTGTCTTGTAGAGTTTGTGTTGTCAGGTAGAGGTCTCTGCGACGGGCCGATCCCTCGTCCAGAGGAGTCCTACCGAATATGGTCCGTGCTTGAGTGTGAGCCAAGTGAAATCACAACCCCCTACACCTACTGTGAACAAGCAGGTAGAAGAGGGAAGGACTGCGAAAGGAAAAGTTATTAAATAATATTATAACGAGAGACTGCATAAAAGCTACCATCGTGATTATGTTGGATATTTTCCTATAAACTTGCTAGCAGATAAAAACCGTCGAAATTAAACGGCGCCTACGTATATCACAGTGAAAACAGGCTATGTGAACGACGAGGCTGCCCAACAATTAACGCCATCTGTCAGTTCCTGACATTAACCACGTATTCTGTGAAACAGTGACGTACACATTTAACCCTTCAAAACAGAGTGGTAACTGTATGTACCCCCTGTAACTATAAGGAAATCCGAATTTTGCTACACAGTGTATCTGTGTGTTTCATGTGACTCTCACAATTCATAGATTACGTCCTTAAAAATCATTAACCAGCCAGTCTTTCTAAACAAGGGGAACTGTGTTCTCTGTGAGGGAGGAACTGAAGTTTGTACTTATAATTTAGGTAAAGTCAATCTTAAAAGGTGATTAAACATAAACTGTGCACATTACTCCATGCACATTACCTCAAGCGGACTGTAGCATTAACACCACAGGATTTGTAGTAAAGAACGATTTACAATTTTGGCCAAAAACCTTTGTTAAATAACAAATTTCGAGACGCAATTCTGCATGACCTTCCAGATCTACATACATTATACATAAAATGTAAAAGATTCTGATCAATATGCAGGCACTGTTTAAAAAAGATGACAATGAAATGAAGTATTATTTCCTTTAGTTGTCAGTTCTTAGTATAGTACACGAAATGTGAAGAAATGGCTAATTTAGAAATATGCACATAACCTGGCATCGGATAATTAATTGTTTCCAAATATCCAGAATTTCGTACGCTAGTGAGGGGCCAGAGTAAATGCAATCAGTACTAACCAAAGGACACGTGAGCAACTGTAGTTTTTCTAATAGGAACACGTGATATATACAATTACACGCGTAATTTTCTCTCTCTTGCTACTCAAAAACTACGACTTTCAAAATTTGGAAATTACAGGCACATCTAGCGCGTTTACATTTATATTTCGTAAGTTTAAAGCATTGCACCAAATATGATTTCTGAATCAGAAAAAGACCTCGCTTCTCCCCCTCTCTCTTTTTCACTGCTTTTAAGTTAAAATCCAAATCACTGAATGGAAAGATACAAACAAGGACTTTTGGGTAAAACACATAATCCCCAAACCTACGTGTACTATGCAGTTTCACAGACTTACAAGTCCACAAGTCTTTTGTTACTAACGTGTAACTTACATGGTGTAAATTTAAACCTCAACAGTATCATTCAATGCGGCCCGCTGATTGAAGTGCAGGACTCGTGCACAGAAGGTCATAAGACCGAATTCTAATCACAGGGGTTATCTGCGATCGTAAATATTTCACCATTATTATTGTTATAATATTTTATTTTGATGAAAAAGCTATTGTTTAAGCAGGTTTAAGGGCCGATTTTCCTTACGTTAAATTTGTTGCGACGTCATCATTAAGTATCGCAACCTCTCCATACTTGTGATGGTCGACTGGCGAACAGTATTTTATGCAAGATTTATAGGCATATTTGTGAGCCGTCTCAGTACCAAACCGGCAGTTACATATTCTTTAAATGATTGGTTATATTTTACACAAGAATTATGTCAACAATATTTGTATATTTTTGGAAGGACTATTATGTACATCACTTCAGAGCCTGGATTAAGTGGCGTTAATGTTGTTCCAACCTGACATGTCAGTATATCCGCCATAATGCAATTAGGAGTTGTAGAAAATAAAAGATGCGACGTTGGGATTGCCTTTAATAATATAAAGTCAACTTCATATTTCGTACAAACGGTCAAATGTTTCTTCAGTGGGAGGACAGGACGGCACAAATATCAGCACACACACACACACACACACATACACACACACACACACACACACACACACACACACACACACACACAAAGGGAAAACGTGGCGATCTCAAAAGGGTATTTCTTTTCTTAAAGAACGAAAACACGCCAATAATTACAGCCTTGTACTCATATACACAAAGACAAAGCTGTAGCGGAATATCAGAGCATTTGATGTGAAGGAGCAAGATCTGTTACGGTGAACAACAGCAGTGGTAGTAATGCTCGGGTCACACGTTATAATTAAGGGCCGAGTCGCTCTGCCTACACGGATTTCATTACAGCAGTTAGGTAACCGCGTGTTTTAATCAATGACTCCTCCACTTGGCATAATCCGCGTTAACAGGAACAGAAGGCCACCATTAGAGCGCTCAGCAAAAGGAAGCGCAACGAACAGATACTCTGTAACAATTATAAGATTGTAAATAAGGGAAGGAAAAAGGAACTACAGCATGAGAGGGGGGAAAGAAGAAAGAAATAAGTAAAATGATAGATAATAAATAAAAATTAAGAAAGGAAGGATAGGAATAATAACAGCAATAAACATAAATAAGCACTTACTGTAAGCTATACCTACTAGTATTATCCAGCGCTTCCATGTTGATTTTAAGTACATCATTAGCCTGCTAATTTACTGTTGACATATGTATCGTAACAAGACAGTTCCATTTACTCACTTTTCATTTCATGAAACTTGGAACGTGTTACACGTAGCTCAACTCGCTGAATGAAGCTCAATTCTTTACCCGAAGAACCTTCTGTATTCACTTTTTGCTTTCTATATCCTATTGTCATTCGTGCGATGTAATGAAAACTTATATTGGTATTACATGTCCCTAACAAATCACATCAAACGCCAGTATAATTTCGATAGAGATTAATCGTTCGACTGGTATTTAAATTTTAATTATTTTTTATTTTCCTCAACAACAGCGAAGCAACAAATTACTTCCAAAGTCTATTCCTTTACCTTTCAATTATTGTTTCTCACAATATCTAAGATTCTGCCATCGTTTCTTTTGTATTTCTTCAAACAGGAACACAACATGCAAAAACTACGTCATAGTGAAGTGTTATATCTCATTATGATTCATTAAACGTCATATGAAAATAGGGATAAATGTTTTGAACGGTGAGACATTTATGAGTGACGTGATCTTAACCTTTTAAAGCCTAGCGGTAACTTTACATACCACCAGGTTTAACATTAAAAAATTCTACGTGGTGCCCACATCGCGTTTATGTGTTTTGTACGGATCTCAGAACAAACAGCAACTTTTGCCTTATAAAACATTAAGAGACTGGTTTTTATAACCGAAGTGGAGAGTGTTTACAGCGCGGTACGCATTGAGTCCTTATATAAAACAGATACGCTTCGTCTTTCAAGGGTTGTAAAGGCCTTATATTTGAGACAAACAAACTAAAGTTAAATTGCATCGACAATCTAACGTGACTCTCCAAAAACAAATTTAACCGAAAATGGATCAGTTGTCTCCCAGATGTAAAAAAACAGAAGCGCGCACACACATACAACCTCTATAGGTATGTACCTTTATTTTAGCAAACTTATGCACGAAACATAAAATAAGACCCGAAAAATATCACCCCTACTTAAACTGAATACAGGATACTACTTCTAAAGCATACTGAGCATCGTAACCATTATCGAATGCCGCAGTTTAAGTCCACAACATGAGAAATCAAAACTATTACGAAACGCTTACGTCAACTTATTTTCCATTATTTTAAAAACTACTTGTTATATGGGATTTTCCGGACATGAAGCTCGAAGATATTCAGTTGTCTCAAAAACTACTTATTATATGGAAACACGCACATGAAACTTAATTTACCCAACCTGTCTGATACATTAATCTTTTAAAGACGAAGCGTATCTGTTTTACATAAGGACTCAGTGCGTACCGCGCTGTAAACGTTCTCCACGTCGGTTTTAAAAACTAATGTCTTAATGTTTTATAAGGCAAAAGTTGCTGGTTGTTCTGAGATCCACACAGAACAGATAACTGAAATGTCAGCACCATGTAGAATTTTTGAATGTTAAACCTGATGGTACGTAAAGTTACCGCTAGGATTTAAAAGGTTAACAGTACGTCCGTATAAAGGCCCGAGGTATTAAGAGACGCTCCATTATAAACAGGACCATACCTATTTGACAGATCATTTCAGTGGACACAGTGTGTTTGTCCGAAATGAAACACGATTCTTGAGGTGATAGACGAATGTAGGACTACTATTTAAGAGCCCGAACTATGACGCCCCACAAGAGTGGCACTTGACTGCACTAGAAGTAAGAAAATCACTTGAGGAATAGATTATAAACTGAAACAGAATAAGCGATAAGTTTTCAGAATGATATTGGAAGAACAGGTGAAAAAGAAGTCCGTTGTAAAAGAACACTCGCATATTTGATACAAATATGTCACGACAATTTTAGTTCACACGAAAGGCATGTTGGTAGCAGAGAAAAAGGCGGCCAATGTAAACGATACGGTTCGCGTGACATTTGAGATATGAGAAGAACATTCCCTGATTTGCACCCAGACTCTTCTCTTTATCTTCTAAGCTGCGACAAAAACGCGACACGTTTAACGTGGCAACTACAACGACAGAATGCACAAAAAGCAAATAACAAGTTTAATTTAGAGGCTATAACAAGACAGGCAAGCTACGTATCACATAACACTGGCGCACCTTCCTGTAACCACTGTTGCCGTGGGAAGTAAATAAGTATTAAATATTATGAGTGTGTGTCTGCATTCTTGCCTTAGCTATCCGGAATGCAAATCGCATCTTTTCTGGTCCGCATTATACTGTCATCTGTGGACCGCCTGGCCGTAGCATATTTTCCCACATTACCTCATAGACGGCACGATTTTCGGAAAAAATATTTAATATAAAATGTGTGTTTTGATTTTCTCTACAATTTTGTCACAAACATTTCTCATTCTGAGAATAATTCAGCGAGATATTGCCATAAATGTAGGTAAGTCTTCACGTAAAGTATCCGTTTTTCTCATCACATTTTAATATAACTTGAATTTTCTCAACATATTTTCGAAAAATCCTCAGATATCAAATTTCACAGAAATCCGTCCAGTGTGAACCGAGTTGTTCCATGGGGAGAGGCATGACGAAGTTTCCAGTCGCTTTTCGCAATACTGAGAACGCGCCTAAAAAATTAACACATTTAGGAAAGCATGACAGTTCAGTATGGCGAAAGGTTTCACGAGATAAGATACGGCGATGAATAAGGGCAAAGACAATGAAGAGGGCGGAAAGCCGGTGTGGGTGCGGTTGATGTGCGGCCTGCCCGGACATTACCGTAATACGCGTTGAGACTAAAACCTAGGCTAATCAGACTAACTTTTGAGATTCCATGCGCGACACATTTAGCGTAGCCAGAACCCGCACCTCTGACTTTTCCACAACCTTAATACACTTACAACAGGCCACGATTGCCTCCTTCCAGATCCTTATTTACTTGCCGCTCATTACTGTCTTCAAGCACCATGAGGCAATGTACGTATGTTCCCCGTACTCTTGCGTCGAAGTAATGTCATAAATCAAAGTCGTCCCTGCGCACGTCGTGAAAGCGTAGGGTGGAGTGGAGGTATAGGTCCATTAATTCTTAACCTACGCATTAGATAGAGGTTAACAACAGGCTTCATGCCCCGACAGTTTTACTCCTGGGAATATCGCCCCCCGGTACCTACTAAATGCCGGACTGGGTGGGCCCCACGGCCGGTTTGGACATTTTGGAGGGAAAAAATTTTTTCTCTGCCAGGAGGCGAACCACGATTCTTTGGCCGGCCAGAAGCAACACTATGAAGCCTATATAACCCACAAAGTATGTCGAAAAGCCCAATGTCGCGGACGAGTGGCCGCTAATGTTGCTTTTCATTCACGCCATTTCAGGTTAATGCAAAGGTTAGGATATCGCCTATCCTTATTGGTGGTGTCAGCGATTTTCCTCATTTCTTTCAGGCAAATATCCGCGTGGTACTACCAACGTGGCCGATCCCAGTGGCCGCGCAGTCTAAGGCGTAGGTCTGCGGCCGAGCGCTTGCTGGGATCGTGGGTTCTAATCCCACTGGGGGCATGGATGTTTGTCTCTCGTGAGTGTTTGTGTTGTCAGGTAGAGATCTCGGCGACGGGCCGATCCCTCGTTCAGAGGAGTCCCACCGAATGTGGTGGGTGTCTGAGTGTGATCAAGTGAAAATAAAACATCCTCGACACCTACTGTGGGTAGGTAAAAGACGGAAGACTACGAAACAAAACTAACAACGGGGCCCCAGTTTTTACAACTCCCAGTTAGGTTGTTCACGCAGTTTCATGCCAGCGCGAAAGAGGGCAGCAGTGAGTCGGACAGTCTTGCCAGTGGGTCTCGGATCAATATTTTGTGGCCTCGCATTGCGTGTAGTCGATACTTGTCCGGAGTCGACGATTCCATACGTTTTAAAAATCTGTAACAGATGTCGCAAAGTACTAATCCACTACTGACAGGGCGGCAAATCCGTACACATTTCAAATCGCGAAAATTACTTTGTGGTGCTAATTAACTTATGGTTGGTCGGTGGAGCGACCGTTTGATATCACACTGCTTCCTATGACAAACTAAGTACACAAAGACATTTGGCTATGGATTCAAATGTTATGCGTGGCACTGGGTCACATATCCAATTTTGCGTTGTCATTTCTCTTTCTTAAACAACAAGAGCCCGTGCCATGGCTCACGCGGTTATTTGCCGGCCTCTCACCGCGGAGGGCCCGGTTCAACCCCCAGTAAGTTCATGTGGGATTTGTGGTGGACAAAGATGCAGGTGGGCACGTTTTTTTCCGAGTACTTCCGGTCTTCCCCTGTCAATGCCATTCATATTTCATTCATCTACCACCGACAGTGCATTATCTTAGCAAACGATAGCGTCCTTAGGCAAAACACTTCACTTGGCCAGGCGTTTGCAGTGACACTAGTTTCAAAATTGTTCTTTTTCCCTCATTAATTCCGTCTCGTTCTACTGACCACAGCAAACCGGCAACTGATTTCTGAGTAGCCTACGGTCCTTTTTCTTACAAATTTAGTTAGAGAACTTGGTGCCTATGATAAAAATCAGTCCTTTCTATCAGATGAAATAAACTTCTCTGTGGAAACTAGCTTCTACTTTGGTGTTTGATACCCTCATCTCCACGTAACCCTTTCTTCCCTCTCTTGACATCTGAAGTTCTTTACTGTTTTTCACCAATTTAAATAAAGCTATGGATGTTTCAGCATTAAAATGGTGAAGAAAGGAGAAGAATCGGTCAGTGTATTAGAACACTCAACCGGTGTGGTGAAATGAAAACCATGAAACCATGAAAAAAGCAGCCAAATTCGCCTTCGCAAGCTACTTCTCATTAAAATCACAATGAAATTCATACAACGACACTTGCCCCTATGCAATTTTGACCAACTCCCCTTTCTTAAGGACAAAAAGTTGGCTTAGTTTATGACAACGCCTGTGGGCTATTGTATCACCACACAACTTTTGAACGAAATGACAGACTTTCACGAACTTGGTACTTTCACGCCAGATACTAGTCCCGCTTGATGTACCGCCTTGCAAGAGTGTCAACATGACAGATGTTCGAAAAACTGACAACCTTTTTTCTTTCAGGTAATTCTTTCGTTGAATGTAAACCACCAACATGACAACAATACAAATAGTTTCATTTATGTTCCAGTTTGATTTTATAGCCAATGAACCACTGGAACAAGGAACAAGAAATTTGGTATCGCGAGACATTATTACGACCACGAAAATTGCTAAAACTCTTCGGCCTCGCGGTATTCTCGAAAAAGTCTCTCCTCTCTGTGACATTTTTAGCTTATATTTCGGTTTTTATAAACAGTGAAGCTGAATGAAGCACTACCGAGGGCCCTCGGCATCCGTCGGGTAACCTACTACTTTAAGACGGCACTAATTACCTTACGGGACAACCGTCTTCATACATACTTCTCTCTAAGACCAATTTCAGTACTTTCCTCCTATTCAATTCTCTGTTCTTGAAGTAAGTGATTTCCACTTGGTTCCCTGTCAGAAGTACAGTCGTATTTCCATATATCATTTTCCCCATAACATAAGAGTGGAACCGTCCATCGCTTTACCGCCCTAAAATAAAACGTATTAATCATGAATTTGTTCCATTAGCTACTTCTTCCGTCTCAGACGCAAACATGTCAGCACTTTATTTTCAGTCCTAAGGTCTACAGAGTAGTGGACCACAGTGTGTCATCATACAAGAAACATAATATCGATCTTTGTTACATTAATACTTTGTCGTATAATGTGATTAAATTTGGTAACCGTGAACATACGGTCTTAGTGATATTTACAGAAAAGATTAAAAATAACTTCCTGCAGACGATCAGCCATCCGGAACCACTACATGAAAGAATACAATAACCAATGTCTAAATTATCCTCTATTGAAATCTGTATTTAACTTCTTTCCCACGAGTATGAGAACCGGCCATACACTCATTATACTAACTAAATCGCAGTCCATTGACTTAACAAGGGGTGGTTTCCCTTTATTTCTGCGTGTCTCTGCCAAGGGTACAACCATTCGCTTTTCTTTAATGGTTGGTTAGGGTTTCCAAAGGAATTATATTCTTCTCCTGCAGTCTTCTGTATGCCCTCAGGGCGACAAGGTCCAGATTTTAGAGATCTCCCTGTCTACCGGTGAGGGCGAGAGTGGCTTTTACTCGCTAAATCTCTATGTGCAAAATGGTTATATCATCAGTTTTGGCGACACAATAAATCCATACTAAATACGACATGACAGAGTCACAGCTATAATTGGGAACGGACGGACATTCGTTATGTTATGTTTAACTTTGGAAACGTGGGTGTTCAAACTATGGATATTGTTAGGCTGTAAATGTTGGCTTTGGATCGGAAGACACAAGCTAACGTTACTATGGGGGTTAAGAATGTGTTATTATTTGGTAATTTAGCGACACTGTATAAACTACAAATGTTTGTACTGTCGAATGAAGTGGAAGGATGCCCACGAGTACAAAGAATACCAGAAACCACAAAAATCACAAAAATTTCTACCAGCTTAGGTGGTACCCCGGCCGAAATTATGCGTAGATTCGTAAAGGCCTGCATGGTAACAGCCTTACCACTACACCAACCCGCTCGGCATAAATTCTTTGTCATTCATGTTCCCAGGATGTGGTAACTGTAGTAGATATATATTCTTTCTTGTCGCAGCACAAGAGCGAAATAAATAAAACTGTGTTTTGATTTTCGCACGACAGGTGAAGCTGAAAATAACCCGCCAACGGTGAGAGTAAATATTACTGTAAATGCGGCAGGAAGTCGGTGTTTGTCTGTGACTAACACTGCGCATATAAGTGTAGTATTTCTGCAATCAGATAGTAGAGGGTCAATCTGGAACTCGGCATCAAAGCGCACGTCTACAGTCGGACAGTCATGAACCCAACATCAAAGCGTAGATATACCGACGAACGGTCATGGTTCCAGCCGCACCGGCGGTTTCCGGTTTTTGATCTTCATTCACAACGACGTGGCACTGCACTCTCTCTTCGACACCAAACATAAATCGGGATTCTAACTAACCAACATACCAGCTCCATGGAGCAGAGTGCTTCTTGAGAAGTTAAGCTAGTCGAAAAATTCCCCGCATTTAATGGAACCCGAAGGTTCATTAGTGTGTTCACGGGTGCCCGTCATTTGTCCGTGTACACAGCCAAATTATTCCAGTCACACCCTCCCACGCTACTTCTTTAAGATCCCCTTCAACGTTACCCTGTCATCAACGCTTGGGTCTTCCAAGTGGTCTTTTTCCTTCAGGCTTCCCCACCAAAACCCTGCGTGATTTCAGCTTCTTCGCCGAGCGTAAATTCTAATCTCGGCTGAGTTATAACGTGCCACGAGTGGGAAGTTCAAGGATTTTATCTCTGCACGCGAATGCCAAGATAAAACCGTGAAACAGACCACAGTTAACTCATTCCAAATTATTCCCCACTCGCCATTTATAACAATCTTCCTATGGGCCGTGCCATGGTTCAGGGGCTTAGTCGCCGGCCCCTCACCGTGGAGACCTGGGTTTAATCGCGGGCCACTGCATGTGGGATTTATGATGTACAGAGCGGCACTGGGGCAGGTTCTTCGGGATTTTTCCTGAACGTATCATTCCACTAGCGCTCCATATTCATTCATTTTATCACTGACGCTGTACATTTTCAGCAACAGATAGCATCCTTAAGTAACACATTTAAAGGATCTTCGCACCCACACAACACTGTAGAGCCTCTGAGGCTGAAACCTAAGAATTTAATTCCGTCTTAACAGTTTCTAGCCATGCATGTCCAGGCTCTTCAGACCAAGGAGGATGTGGCGGAGCTCGACATGTGGTACTATGGGGAAGAAGAGAAATTCATACAGAGTTTTGGTGGGAAGCCTGAAGGAAAGCGACCACCTGAAAGGCCTAGGCGTAGGGGAAGTATAATATTAAAATTAACGTTAAAGAACTGGGATGACAGGGTGTGGCCTGCATTCACTGGGATCAGACTACGGCTAAATCGCAGGCTCTCGTGAAGACGGCAATGAGCCTTCGGTTTCCATATAATGCGGGAAACTTCTTGGCCAATTAAGGGACTTAATTTCTCAAGAAGGGCCCTACTCCATGGACTGTGTCCAGGTTACTTCATTTGTGATGGTATCCAAGACCTCTTGCAATGTTGCTTTTTCTCTTATCTGAGCGTGAAACTTGGTGGAGCAAAGAGTGGAACAGTACAGACTGGGGACTGAGGCTGTTTCAGAACAAAACTGTGAGGAGAATACTTGGACCCGGGACAGAGGTCATACGAGAAATAAGCAACGACGAACTTCAGCCGTCAGTTTCACTCCATATCATTAGGCTATTAAATTAAGAGAACTAGGTACGCGGAATATGAAATGATATGGAGGTCAGTTCTTACTACAATTTTCGTTCGCCGTTCTGTTCACCGTTTAACTGCTGATCGTTACGGTGCATGTCCCCTTTCATACTATGCTCATTATTTTTACGTTTCTTTTAATTTATTTTCCTATTTACGCCTTACTATGCCTAAATATTTTCCTAAATTTCCTACTTGTGTTTTATTTCTCTATAAGCTAGCCACTTTTTTTAAACAGAAGTTTCAATCAGCACTTTCTTATTTCCGGACAGCTCAGCTATATATGTTTAACATCTTCGTTGCCTAAACATAGAGAAGAACTGCCTTTCAACCATTCCTCTTCCAATTCCTCTCAATTTCCGAAACCTTTCCTTCAATCAAGCTATTCAAGTTACTTTGTTTCTACTACAGCACTCAAGATATTCATCCGTGCCCCATCTATATTACACATCTTGGGAAAATACTAGTAAAACCTTTCAGACCGTTTCGAGACTGTATTTTGCCTTTCTTTATCATTTAATCATTCTTTCATCATCCTATTCCGCTGGTGTTGGTTTAGTGCTGATTCTGCCAAACGTACGAAAGACCTACAATATCTGGTTCCTCTTTCACCTTCTTTATTCAGCTCTCCGAAGCCACGAAGACTACCAAAAATGCAATACATTATGTTTTGCCTACTCAAGGGAAGGGACTCCATGGGAGACACACGAACTGATAAGTAGACACTCTTAAATTGCATGTTGAATAATCTGGTTGTCAATATGTGAGCTACAGTGACCTGCTTTACAACTCAGCCTAAAAATGCGATTTTTTTTAATGTAAGACTTCGAAATTAAATTTCTTCTTCCGCGTTACTTGATTTAACGTAATTTTTCCAAATGTGGAAGACTGTGAGTGCCGAATTGGAAAAGATCTGAAAGGAAAAGAAGGTAGATCATTTTTGATATGCTATTATATTACGATTTTATTGAGAAACCGTGAAGAAGGAATAAAACATCCCACACGGAATATTCGGCGTCCAGAAAGGAGCTTATGAAGCACGTGACGACATACAAAACTACTGCAATTAAAGAATGTCTATTCCATTGAGCCAACAAATAAGCGAATAAATATCAAATTGGTAATAATGTGCCTTGTACTGCTCTTCTCCGAAGCACGGTACAGCTGAAGAGTGCCGTTTCAGACCGTGTGAGCAGCTCCACATAGGGGTAGTTTCTATTCCATATAATGAGAAGCTAAGGGTAGGGGGCATATAAGCCTACCTTATATATATGCCGACTGTCACCTTCCCAAGACCACCACCACCCCAGCTGCACAAGGCGCGTGGCTGTAAGGAGCCGTCCGAAATGCCTGTGCGAATCTTTCTGGAAGCAGATGGAGGAACCAGTCTCCGGGATCCATAATGGATCCATCTGCATTCATACACATTTTGTTCACGCTCTACCGTGATTTAATGGCGTTAACCTAAGTCATACACTGCGTTCTTCAAATTGTACTTTAATTCTTCAAAGGCGAAAATTAAATCTTTGAGTATAATTCATTACACCCAAAGATTCAGTTCGTACCTCACAGTAAACACTCGGTCTCGGCTATAAAACACCAGTTAAGTGCTGTACAGGGAAATAATCGCTGGCGGTATATCGAGAGTGATGGTGTATCGAGGGTGGCGGTAAATCGAAACGCCGTATAATTGGAAATTTCTCTTCACAGAATTTCATGGGCGCTACGTGTGGTTGACGCTTGTTGGGGTCTGACTGTACTTGTTTGCATGATGCTTAAAAATTTGGGAACTCCCATCTTTTGATCTGAATTGCGTAAAATCTAGTCACAGCCTAACTAATGTACACTGACATCGGAGCAGGGCTACCACAACCACAATCACTTCAGGAATAATTACTGTTCAATTAAATATGAGTGTAACTATCCGACCACCGCAACTCTGGCACAAAAGAATATATACAAAGGGCTCAATGACGCAGAAACAATCCCCAACATTCTTTTATAGTAGTCTACTCTTGATGACTATGTCGAGGGTTAGCAAGAGGGAGACATGGCGTCTGTCTAACACGAAGGAAAGGGACGATCTGGGCATTTACGTCATTTCCTACTTAAGTTGCTTGATGCCCGGACATGAAGACAATAATTTCGTTCAGTCTCCTGAGTCAGTTCAGTGAATCCTCCCTTGGCCCGTGAATCTACAAGACATTGACTCCTCAGGAAGGACGAAAATAGACTCATCAAGGTTTCGTTATTAGATGGGTCCGGATTCTGGACATCACAACCACATGACTCACTTTAACAGCCAGTAGGGACTGTATGCTCTCACTCGACTGGCGCCGACGGTTTCTTACTTCGAACTGGTGTGACATTATGTTATCTTCGCATGGGCTCATAAAATGGAACTCATGCCCGTTAGCATCATTTGTCTCCAAAACTTCTTAAGTATTGACGAAGCGCCATTAAAAGTGTAACACAATTCTGATTTTTCATTCATAAAGATTCAGCATCAACGCTATCTACTTTCATACAAGGTTCTATCTAAACTGTGTTAAAGACTGCCCACTGTATGTGACATTACATTTATGCTGCATTAAATTTTACAAGGTTTATTCCGAAGATTTTTCCATTGTTGAATAATTTACTACAAAATGTACAAGGGAAATGAATTAGGTGTTTGCAGTGTTATACGTATCTGTAGCGTTGTTTGATTTTGAAACACTAGGCTTGTATTTGTTACAAATGAGCATCATTCGAGAAACAAACAAAAGTGGCAGGATCTGATTAAACTGCGTGATTGAGTAACCTCTTGCTTTTTGAACAAGGTGGCCAGTCAGCACCTTCATCTGGGTGGGATAAGGACATACAGGGATTCATTCTGCTACGTACGACAGGAACACCTACACATGGACGTCATTTAACTGATGCTGGTTCATCAGTATAAATGGTTTTTCACCTAAAAATTTCGTGCTATAATATTATAAACAACATACGGGTTATGAGGGTCTACACTGGAATTCATAAGATGCAACACAAGTGAATACTTTTTGTGAATGGGGAAATCAACCATTGGGTTTTGTAAAGGGTAGGAAACGTCTCGACCACGTGAGTGACTATCAGTTTCTCAGGACGTAATCTGGTCTATGGCGTTATACCCTTAACCTTTTAAAGCCTAGTGGTAACTTTACATACGACCAGGTTTAACATTAAAAAATTCTACGTGGTGCCCACATTGCGTTTGTATGTTTTGTACGGATCTCACAAAAAACAGCAACTTTTGCCTTATAAAACATTAAGAGACTGGTTTTTGTAACGGAAGTGGAGAGTGTTTACTGCGCGGTACGCATTGAGTTCTTATATAAAACAGATACGCTTCGTCTTTAAAGGGTTAAACATAATACAGTTTAAGTTAAACGCGCCTGTGCACATTAATATGTTAATAGTCTTAGAACTCATCAGACACTACCTAACTCTGACCAACAGCTATGCCAGCTTGCCTCACTTTAAAAAAATTTGCGATCTTTGCATGCGTTCTCGGAAATGAAAAGACGTACTGACACAGTTTTCTGAGTCGAAACACAACGTCAGTTTTCACAACATGTCAGCTTAAGATAAATAAAGGTACAGCAGCAAAAAGGAAATGACCCGAGGGTCATGACGTACCTTGAATTTTGATGTATTGTACTCGATGTTTTACTTTATGGCTGATCTTGCTTTACAATAGCAGTATAACGAATACAGAAACTGTGAAACTTTGGATGGTCAGAGGGCATGTCTTTCATAAACAGGCCAATAAAAGCTATAGATCACTAAGACAACAGAACAAAAGGCATTATATGTATGTTTGTATTTTTTTACACGAATGCACGACAATGAAGTTACGTAAAGAGAATCTGCATAATGGCCATTCAGTCCGATTCGTAGGAGCGATTATAAGTAGAGAGTTAATAAGCATGGAACACACAGAACACATGGACAAGACAATGAATGTTACAAATATAGTAGTTAGATAACATGAAGGAAGGGGTCCATTTGGGAAAACGGTGGTGAAGACGACGTCAGGCAAGTGAAAAAAAAGTAAGTTTATCAGATGACACCCTCACCCTGATGGTGACTAATGTAGAGAACATGCAGACATGTGTCATGGCAATTATGACAGAATGGAGGGGATCCCGCCCCTCTAACACGGTCCGCATCAAAACCTAAGTTCTTCCTTAATTTACTTCACTCTCCCTTCTAATTCCCGCCCAACTTACATCATAAGGAGAACCTAAACTTTCATATAAATGAATGAACGAACGAACGAACGAACGAAGGAACGAAAGAACACGAAGGATGCGATATATATACATTAGTATGTAATAGTATGTAATACGCAGTTACTACAATAATTTTTTATTAATTCAATAACACTCACTTGCAAATAAATGCTGACATATCTAAACGTTCTTCAATTTACACCTAAAACATGTACGGGGACTTATGTAAAAAGCAATAATTTACGAGTTTCTTAAAATTGCGAGTGTAACGTCTTAATTACATACTGACTGTTGAAGTTACGAAAAGCACGGAGAGGAAACATCAGATCTAATTGTAAAACATTCATCCTTACGACAACTCACTTTAATTTGTTCAATACGCAACCACCACATCTTTGACAACATGAGGCGCGTTCGCCTAACTACTGTTGCCGTGCTAAAGCAATATTAAGTATTACATATTCTGAGTGCGCGCCTGTAGCCTTAGTTACCAGCATGCAATGCGCATGCGCCGTATTATACAGTCACTCGTGGCCTGCCTGGCTCTACAATATTTTTCCACGTTATCTCATAAACGGCACGATTTTCGGAAAAAGTTATTGAATATAAAATATGTGTTTTGATTTTCTCTGTAACTCTTGTTTGAAACATTCCTCATTCTAAGAATAATTCACCGAGATATCATAAACATACATAGGTCTTTATGTAAAGTACCCGTCATTCTAGCCAGATTTTAGTCAAACTTGAATTCCGCCAACAGATATTGGAAAAATACTCAAATACCAAATTTAATGAAAATCCGTCCAGTTGGAGCCGAGTTGCTCCATACGGACGGACGGAGATATGATACAGACACACGAAGTTAAGAGTCGCTTTTCGCAATTTTGCGAAAGCACCTGACTAATGGAATTGCACCAAACGACAATTCACTTCGAATTACAGACTCCACGCAGGAAATGTTTGGGCGCGGATAGACTGTCTTGGGCATTTATAAATCTCGACAAGTTAGGTGCGTTCGCAAAATTGCGAAAAGTGAGTATTAGCTTCGTCATGTATGTCTGTACATCTGTCTGTCGGTCCGTCCGTCCGCCTGGAACAAATCGGCTCCACTGGAGGATTTTCGTGAGATTTGATATTCGAGTATTTTGAGACAATCTGTGGAGATATTCGAGTTTCATTAAAGTCTGACAAGAACAACGGGTAGCTACTTTACACAAATACCTATGTACATTTATATCTTGCCGAATTCTTCTTAGAACGACAAATGTTTTAGCCAAAAGTTTTATAGAAAATCAAATCACGCATTTTATGCTCAATACTTTTTTTCGACAGTCTTTTCGTTTTGTGAGATAATGTGGAAAAATGTGCTACAGCCAGACTGGCCACAGATGAGAATATAATGCAGCGCATACAAAATGCGATTTTCATGCCGGATAACTAAGGCAAGAATACAGACACAATCTCACAATGTTTAATACTTACTGTTAACAGCAGTACGAAATGTGTCGTAGCTCGGGAACAGGAAAAGAGGAGGCCGTTGTTGCATTTCCATGGCAACACTGAACACTTTTAAACTGCTGACAGCTACACCTACGACAACAAAGATAAAAGGGGAATTGTCGCGTTTCCGTGACAACAATGGTTACGCGAGCGCGCCACAATATAAGAATGTTGTACATATATTTTCTATCTTGTTCTTATTTGCTTAGTTTCCTCGTTTCCTTCCGGAGTTCAGATATTAAATAAAATATATTCTTCTCCACTAATATATTCCTCATCAAACATGAGTTCCGTTACGACTCGAAAACTTCAACACCATACGCCCAACGTTTATGTTAGGTCAGCCAAATGTTACAACATAGTTATCTCCATGACAGTGCTTCACACAATGCCCTCTTTTTCCATTCACGAAATTTGGTCTTTGTAGGAAAGGCTGAAATAAAGCGGTGATCAAAAGAATCAACTTTTTCCCCTTTTAAGTACGCAAGTAAGCCGTAAAGCGTACAGTGCATATATACGCAGCCTATTTAGGTATCTGTAAAATAATTTCATTTTACTGAACTGTACATATACTGAGTTTACTTTTTTCTCTCTTTTCTGTATTTACATTCTTTAATCTCTCTTTACGCCCGTCCTTTATTTCCTGTCTTTCTTCTTGCTTTATTGCTCCCTGTCTTCTTTCTCACTTGTTTGTTTCTTTCTCCCTCGCCTTATTGTTCTTTTGCTTTTCCAGACTTCACTAAAGTATTCTGTACATGTTCTAAGACGGTCTGGCTCAGTTCTTTTCCATTTGTGACATGAATGTTCCTTTTTAGGTCAGTTCCAGGAAGCGCAGCATGTGATACAGTTACATAAACAGAAAACTTAAATATTCAAGTAGGTTGTTTCCGGTAAATTTTGGTTTTCTTTCTCACGTTATGGCGTACGCATTGTTTATGTATTGAAGTATTAGAAGCTACTGTACATTTGTTTTCCTCCCGTATGCCTAATCTTGAGACCGGAGTTTTCTGGTATGAAAAATGGCCAAATAATTCAGGCTTTATCATGTATTGATATCGGGTGTTCATAAATTCCTATTTATTGCGTGAAGAAAAACACAAAAACTTCAAACTATGCGTATGTTTCGCTCACAACAGGCGAGCAAATGGAGGGAGATTTCTGGTGCCTACACGGCATACTTTAACTTCATTACCTAGTTTAGCATTTCGTTGCTTATCAGTGCTGTATTTCGCCGTAGACTCTATTTAATACTCGGGATTGCTACTTAATGTCTGTAATGGACGGTCCGCCATTCGAGCCTCGGTGATGGCAAGAAATTTTCTCTCCTCCACACCCGTGCACGGCGGCCCTGACGCCCACCCAGCCTCGTCTGCTATGGTACCGGGAATGTTTCCCCTGGGTAAAGCGGCCGGGGCGTGGCGTTGACCACCCACCCCCCTCTAGCGCCGATGTTAAAAATCGGTAAAGCTTTACGTCTCTACCCCTGTGCCTTCATAGCATATTATAGGGTGAACTTTACTTTTTGCTTAAGATCTGTAAACTATTACTCAGTGACTTAGGCCGCCTACATTATAGGCGTCCGTCTGTGCACACACGCATGACATTATCTGTCTGAGAAACGAAACCTCATTATTGCCACACAGCAATCGGAGAGTGGATTTACTACGACCATATTTTAATTTGTTGCTATCAACAGCCTCAATTACACTGCGCTTGAAGAGAGTCGAATGACACAATTCATCAACAAACCTCTGCCATTATGTTTGAAACGGAACCGCATGCGGCGGCGGTTCTCATTGTAACACTAATATTACATATTAATCCTACTGACTAACTTTCACTGATAAACACGCTTATTTCAAACAAAAGTGGTTTTTGAACAGCAGACGTTAACATATCAAAAGCATATTCTCGGTTATTTAAGTAATTTAGTTCTTACCTCTACGAAGACACGCCACATTTATTACAAACATAGCTTGGATAAACGTGTTTAGTGAAATGGAAGCTTCTCACTGTTAGAGCGAAAGGAAAAAGTCACAAACGCGAATTTCAGTATGCTACAACAGGCGGCACACGCAGGCTAGTTAGCACTGCGCCATTAACTGCCACACGCAATAGGCCTATCGTAGCTCATTACAACAAAGTTGTGGTAACAACACGAATGTCTAACGCAACTGGTATCAAATACAGTTCACGAAAGCACTGTAGTATAGTTATTCTTCCATGATTCCGCACAGAGCATTAAAATATTCATATATTTTTTTCCTCGCCATTTGTACTTAAGTTTTTCTGGTAGACTGCGAGTTGAGACAGCTTACTAAACGCAATAAATAAGGGATCGACGTAATGGGTTCAAATCCCAGTTGCGGTGTTGAAATTTTTCTCTTTATCACCATGTGAGGAATTTCGATGAGGATAATTACAGCTGCCTGTTCAGTACGAACCGGGGAGTTCTTTCCCCAAGGTAAGGTTCCAGGGCGTGAAACTTAATAGATGACAATTCATTTCTATCCTGTGCCGGAATGTAAGGTCTTCATGCGCCGCAAAATATGCAGGAAACGTTTTATTTTTCACTTCAGCAAATAATGAAGCGTGGTCTTTCTTGAACGGCCTTCCGACCGGGATTCGAAGGTGCAGCTCCAGAATGCAAGTATGGAGCGCTACCTCCTGACTCTAATGACTCGGTATACGAACATTTACGTAATTCGGCTAAACGTTTCACTGTTTTTTAACCCTTTAAAGACGAAACGTGAGTTTTATATAAGGACTCAGTGCGTACCGCGCAGTAAACATTCTTCTTCTCGGTTATAAAAACCAATCTCTTAATGTTGTATAAGACAAAAAGCGCTGTTTCTTCAGAGATCCGTACAGAACACATAAACGCAATGTGGGCACCACGTAGAATTTTTTAATGTGAAACCTGGTGGTACGTAAAGTTACCGCTAGGCTTTAAAAGGTTAAAGGAATTGGAGGTTAATCACCTTGTTCACAAAGGCATGCCAGTCGACTGCACCATATATTTTCCTTCCACCTCTTCATGCCAGACCAGACATCACTTCTTGATATTTTACTTCCATCTACGCCTAGGTCTTCTCCGTGGCAAGATCTCTGAGCGTTACCGACACACATTTTGCACGAACTTTTGTTTTCCTTCATATTGATACATACCCCTTTCGTGTCATCCTACTTGATTTGCCTTCAGCTTTCAATTTTACATCAATTTACTTACTGGCTTTGAAATGACCTTGTCAAAACTAATCAAAAATTTATGATTGGACGTCGAGTATGTGGTTTCGTAAAACATGGATGGCATTCGCAATCCCGCATCTTCGTGTAACGACCCACTCAATAGTCCTAACCTTCCTTAATAAGGGATGACGGGCGCTCCTTCAAGTGAGGTAATGAACAGACAATTACGGGACAACACAATGTGGGTCCTGTGCGCCGTGCAATTAGGATAGGTTAGAGTGTGAGGAGTCAAGTTAACTTGGGTTATGAGAGGTTAGTTAGATGTGTGAATGTCACACAGAACACGATGTGGATCGGCCATGCAAATAATAAACCGTGAACTTGCAGCATGATTTTGTTGTGCAAAACGAATTCCCTAGAACCTGAATTAATATCTGTCTGTATTTATATTTCCTAGTACGTTGTGGAAAGTAAATACTGTAAGCTACACGCCGTCGACATATTTGTTGAAAAATAATGCATACGAAACGTAAAAGACTTCAAGAATTTCCCACCATTTCAACATACCGTACCGCTACTGATCCCTTAACTGCATTTAACTAAAAGACGTAAAATAAACATACAGATTATTTATATTTCGGCGCATTCGCAAAATTGCGAAAAGAGACTATTAGCTTTGTCATGTCTTGCCGCCCGTCCGCAAAGAACAGTTCGGCTTCCATGGGACGGATTTTCATGAGATTTAATATTTGAGTATTTTTCGAAAATCTATCGAGAAAATTCACGTTTCATTAAAATATGACCAGAATAACAGCTACTTTACATGAAAACCTATGTACATGTATATTATCTCGCTCTGTTCTTCTTAGATCGAGAAATCTTTCAAGCAAAAAGTTGTAGAGAAACTCAAAACATACACTTTACGTTCAATAATTCGAAAATCGTACCGTTTACGAGAAAATGTGGAAACGTACGGTACAGCCGGACAGGGCACAGATGACAATGTAATATGGAGCATGCGCTTTGCATGCTGGTTAACTATGGCTACAGACACGCACACAGAATGCGTAATACTTAATACTGTTTCTGCACGGCAACAGTGGTTACACGAACGCGCCTCATGGCTAGGTTATATGCACATTGTCTGTCTTGTTTCTCTGCAACAAAATAAAACGCTGATAGTAGCTTCATATTGTAAAGAGATATGTGAACACACATATTTTCAGAGTCATTACCTAAAGAGCCGCACACCGACAGTTGCATCCTACTGGCTACATGTTGAAATTTTTAAGGTAGGACTATAAGAACAACACGAAAAAGTAATTGGCGTCGACGTAATCTTGGACGACAATGTCATTACCTCACAATGTCATCACATTAGGCTGCTTTTACTTTCGCACACCACTAAACGGATATACGACGTTCTCACTGCGGCTGATGTTAATCTGAATCTCGACAAGAATACGAACAGAGAAGTCTGACCCTCCGTTTTTCTAGTCCTACACTATTCACTGTCCTAACTGAGCTGCCCTGGTGTGCAGGTAATGGAAACTAACAACACAGTTCCCCACAACATGAACATCTTGTGGTCGTAATTCTTAACAAGCCCACCTAACTAGGATCCATTTAGGCTCATTAAATAACAATTATGCAACATTTTAGGGACAGGTACTCTACACAAACATTTAAATGGGAGATGTTACAACCCTTCAGAGCGGAAGTGGAATAAGGTGACAGGGGAAGGGTCCTTAATTGTTGTCGGAAATACGTCCCGAGATTACGGAAGTAAATTTTGCCAGATGGGACACAACGAGGACATTACTGTGTCGTATGGCAGTGTCGCGTGATGTTTGTCAGCAAGGGTCGCCACGCTGAATGTCTTCCGGGCTCGCGGGAGTAGGCCTTTACCCACTACACCTGTAGGCACGCATCGCAAAATGGTTTGCTTCCCACACTTTGGGTTACAAAACTGCTTCGTGCCGGAGCAGTTTTAACATACTACAATTATGTCTATTCGCACATAACAGATACTAACTCCACACTCTAAATCATCAATTTGCTCTAATATGATGATGTTATGTTAACTCTAGTATTAGTCATAGTAGTTTCTAGGCATTTTCGCAAAACTGCGAAAAACGAGTATTAGCTTTGCCACGTCAGCCTGTTCATAGGCATGGAACAACTCACTTCCCACTGGACGAATCTTCATGAAATTTGATATTTGAAGGTTTTCCAAAATCTGTCGACAAAAGTCAAGTTTCATTAAAATCTGACAAGAATAACGGGTACTTTATATGAAGACCTATGTACATTTGTAGTATTTTCTCGCTAAATTCTTCTTAGAATGAGAAATGTTCAAAGTTGCAGAGAAAATCAAAACACACATTTACGACTAATAATTTTTGGCCGAAAATAGTGCCGTTTGTGGAATAATATAGAAAAATATGGCACATTCAGACAGGCCACAGACGACAAATAATATAACGCAGGAATGATGCGATTTGCATGCCGAGTAATTAAGGCAACACGCACTAAGAATGCGTAATACCTGTTGCTTTTCCACAGCAACAGTGGTCACGCGAACGCGCCTCATTATTACCTTATAGGCCTAACTACATTCCGTGTCTTGTTTTTGATGCATGCAGTATATGTAGCAGGCGCGAAACAGTGACTAATGCTTACAAACTTTCACGAAGGAAAGATGAAGATAACGGACCACATCGGGAGGTGATATTAAAATGTATCTTTATGGAAACGGGAGCGAGGATGTGGACTATAGTCAACTGACTGAAGACAAAATTGAGTGACAGGCGCAAGTGAATATATTTCGTCTGTTTATTGCACATAGTGTATGTCACGACATTCACTACATACCTAACCAATTTGGGAAAAATTCGTAATTTATCTCATAATGATTTTTCAGCTATATGGATTAGACTTGTATACCGTCGAATGGGACTGGCAACAATTTGTGAATAATGTGAGCTGCCGTAATAAACTAACGTAACTGTACTATCCCGAAATTTGTCTAGAGGAACAGCGGAAACCCTCAATCAGGATAGCCGGCTTCCAGCCCGATTATCTAATCCAAGAATTTTACGAGAGCGACGCAGAGGTGCTAACACTCGACGACCATTTCTTCGATTCCTGGGTTCAAGAGAATCAATTTTCACTTCTCATACTAGTTAATGGGTTTTTGTTAGCAGCCACTCATCAATTATCCAAACCAATAACCACAATTCGAAGTTTTGCGAACTAAATGTTACTAGTGATTAATTCGGGCTCATTTTGCGACAAGTGAAAACCCAGTGGTTTCTAAGTCTTGGGAATATGATAATTTGCTGCACAAAATATGACGACATGTTATAAACAACCTATTATAAGCCGCCAGTCTTCTTTGAGAATGGACGGGAATGCAATTTTAGGCCGGTAGTGTGACCTGTTAAAAGACATCCATAAGCGGACAGAAGGAAAATATTAAAATTACCAGGTTTTACCAGACATTGACAGGCATTCGACACTATTTTCTTTGTGTCGGTGAGCCCCTGTAACCTTTGTAAAACCATACTGTGAATGCTTCACTACCATTTAATGCTTTCAAAAATTCGCTTTTTTTTCTTTCCCCCCAGGTCTATTGGCAGACCTGTTCTACTTGTGTTATCCACTAGCTGCTTTCCCAGCGCATTCCCGTGTACAGTTGAAAACTGACCACTTTGTTTTTGCTCTACTGCTGTAGCTACTGATGGCCTGCACTTCAGGGCTGTCCAGTGCAGTCCAGCTCAAAATCTCTGAAGAGAAACTTATAAACTCTTTTACGTGTGACATCCCGTTGTGATATACAAGTTAAAAAAAAGGCAAAAAGGAGCAATCCATCACAACTGTATTTACTCGTTTTTTATGTTGTCCATACCAAGCACGTAAGGTCACTAAAATTACATACACATCAATGCGTGCGCAAGTTACAATAAAATCTTAGTAAAAGATGTCAGTTTCCAACCCATGCTTCGGTGCTCTGAGGCACCATCATCAGGGGTAAAACTAGAGCCATAAAAACACTGATCATCTAAACACCACATGGTCGGATGCAGCCATGATCGAAGCAGTGTCACTTCAATTTCCCGACTTCTTTTATGAAAGGCAAATAATGTCTTGTATATCCAAATAAAGGCACTGTTAAGACACCAACTGCAGTTAAAATGATAAAGGTAAAAACAAAATCGCGGCACTAGTGCAATGATTTTTAAGCTGCGAACCAACTGAAATCGCTGCATGTGTCCCGCCAGTACAACGGCCAGTACGTTCCAACCCATCTAGTCTTGTCTATCCAGTAACCGAACACAAGCCGTACCTAATAGAAATGAGGCCACGCGACATTCATAATACTGATTTAGTCGACTTGTATAATATACAAGTCGTTATGATCTATTCAGTCTATTAGGAATATATTAAATAACTGACGCATTAGAAAAGAACTATAAATCTGTAACTAAATTAATCACAAATTTATATTATTATGCTTACGGACAATGACAGAAACATAATGCAAATGTAATTAAAACAGTCCACGGAATTCCTTCAGAGTATGCGACCACAAAATACCCTTCCTGCATTCGATCTTGTAAAATACTAACCAAAACGTATTCTAGACCACGATCCATCATCTACCACTGGATTTGAGTTTAATTTGCACTTACTATACCATACAACAAACAAAAGAATCCAGCATACACCAACCAGTCCGGTACAGGAAAATAATTCCTAATTTACTCGTAATACTGTGCCACCTGTCACGAAACTTACATTTGTTGGCCACCAAGACGTGAAGGAACTCTGCTGCTGCAGACGTCTAGCGGTAAGTATTGGAACTATTCCGAGTATCGTGCTGTAGCATGTCCAACCACCGTAGTGTGCAAAACATTGGTACCTAAACTATGGGCGGGGAGGTGGGTAAGCAGACTGTGAAATTTAGCAACTTACCTCCATATTAGTCACCGAAGATATTCACTTTCAAGCTCCAAATGAGTTCTGTATTGATCACCAATCGCCACGTCTTTCCACACTTTCTTTAGTACTTCAAACGCACACACTTTATTACACGCCCTACGTATATTTCATTATATACTGGTATATATATTTTTATTTCAGCCTATAAGGGAGGAAACAGTAGGAGGCTGGAGGAAGTTGCATATGGGGATCTTTGTACCTGGTGTTGCCAATCACATCCAATGACACGTACTTGAAACTCAACAAACAAACAAACAAACAAACAAACAAACAAACAAACAAACAAACAAACAAGGGTTTTTACGAAAATCAAGAATAGGATGGGACAAGTAACACAACATAAAGTTTCTGCCAGCAAAACTAAAACTTAAACGATAACCACCGCCGATTACAGTTATGTTCCTTTCAATCATAAATTTGCTGTCATTAAAATGAGAACTCAACACGTCACATACCTTCCAAAGTAATAGTATCTTCTGCAACATGCCTCGAAGTGTCGTAACATGGCAGCCCTGACCAATCACGGCGCGAGGCGTTTTAAGACTGAAAGTAATGTTACATTTACAACACTATTTTCATTTTCTGGGTAATGGGTAACACCAGTTGGAGGTATTCGTGATGAATGTTCGTACTTTGACAGGCCTAAGATGGGCAATAAGGGGGGGAGGGGAGGGGAGACAGCCAATGCGAAACATTTCGTGACCGCCTGGGCTAAGCGGAGCTTTGCATCTGGAAGAATAAACCAAGGGGTCTCTTGTTATATATATACCAGTATGGTATCTTACTATATTAATTACACTTCTACTACAGCTCATGAGGTCTCATTATACCCGATATTTTGCTGTCCATACACTTCACGTAAATAGGAAACTCGCTTACCATTACTTCACTGATATGCGCACGATTTCTTAGAACGACAGCACAAAGCACTGCGCAGTTTGGTTAAACATCAAGAGGTTTTCTCGTAAACGATCATCTATATGCAACAAGCTATCATTAACAGTGACAATTATGTGTCCACAACACTACCAAAGCACGGTCCCGCACTAGGCTATCGGTTTTTTATTCACTGCAAATTAGACGCCACCCACACCTCCATCTTCGTATCAGTGCTAACTGGCGGTTATGCCTCTGAATCGATAATCGATAAGGCAAAATCGAGTGCACACCAGGCCGGGCAACATGACAGTAAAGAACGACTTCGTTCAAGCCTGCGAGATACGACACAAAGCAGATGCAGTAACTTCGTTCGGGCGTACCACGACGTAACATTAAAGATAAGACTATAAAGACACATTACCTTCATAGGGAGATCACTGATAACGTGAGATTCACGTACTAAACAAATACAGAGTTACGAATAATGTGAAGCGATTCATAACGTACCATTCAAGTCGATTAGTTCTAAATCAGTCCCTGTGTTATTCAGTTAGTTCGCAAGTGCTGCGCAGTTTTGCTCATCGTTGCCCCTTAAACTGTAGTGCAGAAATGCCCGATTTTTAACTAGGTTGGGATTTCCTTCGTCTTTGCTCAGTTCGCCGGCATTTTAATTACCTTCAACTAGGTAGTGACTGCTCCCTTCGTAATATTTCTCGTGATTCGTATCTCATTCGACGCTAGAGAACTGAACTTTAAATAACGCCGTTAAAGGGCCTAAGAAACGTAATTAATTTTTTCGTAGGTATTATTCCTACTCAGTTATTCATACGATGTGGAAAATGCCTCACTCTTCACATAACCAAAATTCAATATTCCTAACTTCACGCATCTCTACCTATTAGACTGGAGGCTGGGTGTGTGGCAGGACTAGTCTGACAAAGAGAACGGTCTTGCCATCACCGGGAATCGAACGCGCATCGTCCAGTCAAGAGCCAGTTTTCCTGTACAATCGGGAATGTGGCTGTATCCATTTTACAAATATGAGGAATAAGCCCCGATATGTAAGTAGGTCTTCTGCTACTATGAATCAGCAGTGGACAGACAGACAGTACATCCAGGTGTCTGATGCAGGATGCAGGCTGGGGAAGAGGAGGGGGAACAACCTGGTGTGGGGACAGGTGTGTTACTGTGACTACCAACAATAATCGGTCCATTGACATCGCCGTGTTGAGTCCCGTCAATATTAAATTCTATCGGTATTTACCTTACACCATAAAAGAAGGTAGTATAATTTTTGGGGGAACATTGCAGTATAAACAGCGGAGTCTATGACAGTTAAACATCATCTGTGAAACATTAAGCAACCTTCTCACTAATTTCGTCATCACATGGTTCTTGTAAGGTTGATCTACTAATCTAGTCACTACTTCAGCCTCCACAAAACATATTCGGTTTCAGAACTGGGCCGGCCGCCCCCCAATACAGTTTACCACTTCTGCTGCGTATCCGTGAGATAACTGGATCGATTCACTACCAATGACCGATTATCCGAGAATTTCATATTTCCTGTGGTCTCTTGGATTAAATTCTGGGGTAGTATCTGAAATGTGTGCCTGCAAATTCAAGACTTCCAGCCATTCTTTACTTCGATACTGCACAGCTTGGCCTATACAGTTGCTTTGTTTATTCCTGGTTTATTTAACGATGCTGTTGGTAGCCCAAACTATGTGACGGCAATCTACCCAGCTGAGAAAGTATTATGAAGAACTAATAAAACATAAAAATACTAATAACAGGACTTCATTTACAGCGTGGACTATTTCATGCATTCAGACGTTAGCAGCGGAAGATGCTGTGACGGCTTGGACAGCTTTGCCTTTTGTACTGCACAGAATGCAGAGCCACGAACATGAAGCAACAGTCCCAGCTACTCGACAGTAAAGTTGGTTAACGGTAATATAACATCCATACTAAATTTCATGGAAAATGTCCAACTGATATCACTAAAGGACTAAGGTTATGGAATTGGGTTCCGAGGGTTCAGTTTCTCCAGACCTCTCATAAAAGACAAAATATCTGGAATCTAGGTTAGAATATACTCATTTAAGTGCATTTAAACTTGCCACGTCATTAAACTACGTTACCCGAAGGCAATAGTTTGTTTAAGTGTTAGCAGTCGTATGTTCAGGGCAACGGGACGACGGTGTCTACTGATGCTCTGAAAACAGGCGTACGTGGCCGAAACAGCAAGCATGTAAAATACTGTATGACATGTACGGAATGGCATTCAGTAGTCACCACACACGTGAACATGTTATGTATAATTGAAATGCATATTTGCAGTAATTTGCCATGCTGTATTTAGTTTTAATGTAATTTATTTGGTTCATCAACGGGTAATTTTGTTGCCAACTGCGGTGTTGAAGCTGTAACCATTGCAGTACAGCAGCCGTGGGTTTCACCTACGATTCGAGCATACCTCATACTTCTTTTATTATGAGGTCATGGCTACGCCCGATGTACGTAGCAAATGACGCCCGGATGACTTACAAAGCGTGCTTTCTATGATCCAACAATGAATAATCAGCATGCTTTAGTTTCAGTGACTCATAACTTACATTTTAAGAAATCTTTATTTCCATTTTTATATATTTTTTATAAAACCAGGCTGAAGTGGTGAAATCACAAACACCGCAACTGACAACTTCGTCAGTTGACGTTCTTTTAGTTTTCAATTTTTCATGGGTAGGGATTAATATTTTATGAACTGCTAGACTCTTTTCTTCTTAATAATTGCGACTTGATTTACAAAGCATACATTTTATTGTACCAAAATCACGGTTAACAGCGCTTAAAAATCGGTGGCAAACTTCAATTATCTCAAATAATTATGAATTCAGTATAAAAATAGTTGAGAAAATTACTTTACAGGTAATCCTATGATACTTTTACTGACAACCTGCGTTACTGAATCACAATAGTCTTACAGAACAAGTAACCTGAACACTTTTTTGTTAAATATAACATGTTAAGTTGGCATACAACAATTTGAAATGGAAACAAATATTCAGTTGAATTACACAAACTAATTTCAACTACATATATATATATATATCTGCATACTGTAAACACGATTACTAACAGCTATCAACTATAGGAATGTTTTTCTTAATTTCAGTCACCTATGGTGTCGGAAGAACATAAAACTCAGCTATACACAGTGCATGTGCCATAATGGTGTTTAAAAGCTACCTCACGAGTTGGAACACACAGATTATAACATATGTGCTCTTCCATTCTAAATGGAAATACTCTAAACACACTAACACTAATTGTAACAGAATAAATAGAAAAAGAAGGACTAGATAACTGATCTCCATTAGACATCTGGAAATAATTAGACAATTAAAACTTGGAATACAACAAACTTCAGTTATATGAAATGTATAATTTAAAATACCTGCTAATAACTTTTAAGTAAACTATATACACTTGAAAATTTACAACACTGGTATATTACTTATAACTTAACTATTAATATTTATGGTTTCCATTCATTATATTTTTTACACTTTACTTTTATTAATCACAGAACAGCTTATTTATTTTTATTGTTTCCTTTTCAGCCAAAATTTGAATAATGACACGTGAACTCTCCACACGTATTCAGCCTGTGAGATCAATGTGTAACGGTTATATTCAGAACATATACATCTATGATTAGGGATGCCAATCAGTGCGCATTAACAATAAACTGAATTTCCATAAGGGCCTGGAAAATTCACGTAAATAGTACACGTCACATTTTTAAAGGATCAACATTAAGACCATTAATACAAAGTGCCGGTAGAGCTGTCCCGTTACATGTCACGCAGGCATAGAGGGGCAGCAGAGGTTTAGTTCCACCCATACTCGACCCTGACCGTAAAGGGGGTTGGCTGGTCAGCGCCTCGCCATGGTTGCTTTACGTCCCGGGGAAAGACACCCGGTACCCATTGTACAGAAGGCTTGGTGGGCCTCGGGGCCGGTCTGGATGGGCTGAGAAGATCTCGCCTCCACCGGGGTAGTAGCCCCGGACCGTCCAGCCCGTAGCGAGCCGCTATATAAACTGCGCTATCCCGGCCGCCATAAAAATTGCTGGTGCACGTCCTTAGTTTCACACCAGTTATCAACTTGCAAAATGTTTTTAAAATTGAAAACTAGCACTCATTAACATCCCTGTTAAGGTTCTGCACATAAAATGAGACGACGATGCTTAATAAAACTACAGACTGACTTGTGCAGTCCTGTACCTTGATGTCTACATCCCACACACGAGAAAGAAAACTGTGTACTGAAGCCCCCGTCCCCCCAGGTAGTATCCGAGCAATTTAATTAAAAACATATCCTAATTTCAAACGTCAACAGATTAATATGTTAAATCCTCCTTTTAGATTTACTGATTTCAGTATATGTGTGCGGTACTGATGGTTTTCACTGTACTTTTAACTTTTCCCCTAAATAGCCTATATACCATTCATTTAATGTAAAATTAGTCTTCCAGAACCACTTAAATCAGATACCTGACCATTACTGACACGTTGGGGAAAACAAGGTCAGTATACGTATAGTGCATTCAAGCAGCTCGGTACCAGTCTAACTGCAGGTTTAATGAACCACTGCGTAGCATAAATGCATGGAATTTCATTTCCTGACTGTCAATTTTTCAACCTATGTCCTGTACCATGTAATTCCATTTTACACTGAATTTCGCTTTATTTGTTTCTTACTGAAGCTTCAAATTTACTTTAATTGTCATAAAAAGGGCTTGTTATGAACAACTGATAAACTTTTAACATATTTGCACGAATACAATTCACACTTTTTCCTCTCAAAATCCCCAGGAGAAACTGACTTTAGCATTAAATTCTGTAAGGTGTTTTACTAAAAGCTAGCACTTAAAATGCCATTATTTGCATTAATTAAATTCACTTCCACAACAAGAAGATTTTAAAGAAAACTGCAATGGGCCTACAGACAACCGTCTAACATTCAAGAAATTTTGCCCATCTGATGTATGAACATTTTATTTCTTCAATTTACGATCTCAAAACTGTGGTGCACATTGTGCACACTACGTGGCACATTTAATTCACGCAACGGTATTTTAATTTAATATCATTTAGTCGGATCTAAATATCAAGGTACGCACTGCAAATATCTTACTATTTCACATGATATGTAATCTATACAATATTTAATACTCTGCTATAATATAAAATAATCAAGAATATTCTATTTACATATACAACAGGGGCGTCGGAAGTGGGGGGTGTGTTCCCCTCTCATCTAAGTGGAAGTTGTACTTTCTTCCTCCAGAATTGAAACACTTCTGACGCCTTTGACAATAAGGCACTTTCACTAAGGCACGCACAATGCTATTGAGATCGATATGAGGTAACCGAATTTGTCATTGACATTATTAAAATGACACAGCTACCATTAACAGTAAATTAATATTTGGTATCAAGACGTGTTATGTTAATACATAACACCACGGTTTTAACCCTCCTACATTCCATACATCGCTGGAAAAGTTCCTTCAATTGCATATTTCAATGGTAACTCCTCATCTCTCGTTATCTGAACTTTACGCAGTTTGCTGGAGAGGTTTAATTTTAATGACGTCACACTCCAATGTTAAGTAACAGCAAAGCAGTTTTCTTTCAGCAGGATTTGTGTCATTCCCAGCATGAAACGGGTTAAGGTGACATGGCAGTCACAAAGCTCTGTGGTGAACAAGATGAAGGCTTTGATTAAATATGACCGAAGTCTCAAAACAAAAGTAATCACTGTTTAGTTGGTACTGAACGTCTAGGCCTATTTGCTTACCACTGACAATGCAGGCTGTATGACAAACTGCAGCAATGGAACCACAGACACGATTAATTTACTACAACATATGCAAGAAAGGGAATTTAAATGAACTGAAATAATAAGCTGACATCCAGATAAAACGAATCTGAGTCGTGCAGCAGAGAATTAAACAGAACAAGCTGCGTATCGTTAGTTTAAATGTCGAAATCACCTCTCATGTCGTGAGGCAGTAGATCTTTCAAAAATGGACGTCCTGTACGTCAGTAGGCGTCTCAGGTTGGCCTGTCTCTTCAGCCCCAGACATCACTTTGGCGGAAGATGAAGCAGAGCTAGCGACTTTGTTACTGGTAGTCGGCAGCGGCTGAAGAGACGCTGTTTCTGAGGCCACGACGCGTTCAATGTGACGCACAACGTGCTCTGCTGCGGCAGGGTCAACACGTGTCATGGCGCAAACTGATGTCAATACGGTGGCGGCCGACGGCGAGTTGAGGCCGCGAACAGCAGCGCTGATGCTGGCAGTTGCCAGCAGAGACGGCCGGCTCTGAATTAATTCAGGCTCTGTAAAAAAAAAATCATACATCAAATCAGACCAGCGAAGTGACTCATACTGACTTCCGTCAGTTCCTCCAACCAAATTCCTTAATTTTTCCTTAACTGAGCTCTGCACGCGTTCCTCGACGTCCTGCCCAATTCAAAACTTGCAACAATGCTCGAATTTGCTAACACAGTGAACGAAGGGTACTAGCGACAGCGGCATATCTAACTTCGAAAACTATGAATCTTCGATTACGCCAATGTTGTGTTGGATATTGCCCATTAACTTCAGGTATGTTTCATATAACGTGTCGAAATTTGACTCTGTTCCCGTCTTGAGGTGACTGATTTGTCATCACACTAGCACACGGCAGCAGCAGCAGCAGCAGCATCAAGAACGTGAATACAGAAATCCGACTTCCACCTGGCAACACATACACTACATTTCCATTCACCCACATAGTACCGAGTGATGGTGAATGCAATATTCAACAGCTCCAAAACGAGTTTTCTGCAAGACAATCATAAATGTGTGAACAGTAATTTTTGTAATTAAAACCAAGTAAAAGCACAATTACATTACATAAACCATTAGTCTATATTATTTTATACCTACGACATTTTTCGGTTAACTACCATCTTAAGGAAGGCTTACCTCAGTTCATTATACATAGCTTTAAACCATCTGACAATTAAATGTGGTGTTAGTGCCAGTCTTTAAAACACATTTTAAAGCAAGCACTAAAACCACCAGCTACTCCGGGCAAGATTCGAGCCATTTTGATGAATGACATCCCGTTGCGTTTTACACTTAGTAGATAATTACATATTAATAACACCTAACACAACTAAATTTTATTACAAAACGATGTCTTGTTCGCAGTAAGCTACATGTCATAAAATCCCATACACCTCCTTTTGTATTTTGATATAAGCCTCAAGACAGCCACTTGGGCCGAAACACGTAGATTATTATAAACAAGATATTGTTTTACAGCAAGAGACAGTTGTATTTGGCGGTTTTATTAGTACACAATAGTTAGCCTATGGTCGTTAATAATAAACAGACTGATTAAATTGCATAATCACGGCCGTCATTAACAAGGGAACGGCAGGACTGCAGAATAACAAGTTGGTTCGAAGCCGGGTGCGGGGGGGAATTAAAGAGGAGTTTGGAAGAAACCACCTTCTTGAATTTAAAGGTCCGCTTTCTTCTTTCATCTGCTTCGACTCTCCGTTATTCTTCAGACGTGGACCTTTAAATCTGACTGACGCGGAACATGCCTGCAGTAGTGATGTAAACAGTCTTGCCTCGCAACGGAGGAGAGGAAGTGGAACAAAGAATTGGGTCGTCGTGCTCAACACAAAGGCGGCCGGTACACGACGCGTCACAGGCATTGCATCAACACGCGCAACACGATGGACCGCGATAATCAGTTTGAACCTGCCGCACCTAGTTCTGCTGCATCTCGCGCACGGCGCACCGAAACGACGAAATGCTGTACTGCAGAAACTCCTGCTTTCTAGATAGAAGGTCCAGCATCAGGCCCCTGTGTAGCGATATTTCGCCTTACTCAGACCATTCAGTGGGCTTGTGTGGTATGATATGCGAATATGAATTAAATACGACAGTGGAACCGGTTCTTGCAAAATCAGCAGACAGTTCGAGGTTACCCGGAAAAAGACGGCACAGTCGACAGAAAGAATTGTGCTTTACGGCTTCCCTGACTCAGGGTTTCCGTGATTTTCCTCAGCTGTAAGGCGAATGCCAGTGTAAAATCAAAAGATGGGGTACGGCCCTCACTCCCCTCCCTTTGAGTTACGGTGACCCTCACTTAACTAACTTACCCACAGGTCGCAGAGGGCCTTACGCTCACGCGACCAAGCAACTCTGGGTTCAAATGGCCAAACCAGGGATGCCCAACGTTTTCTTCTTTTTTGAAAGGGCCACATCCCTTATTGTGGGCTAGTTTACAGGCCGCACGTGTCAGACTCAGAAGTGGTATAACTAACTGCATAAATTATTGTGTAATTTTACAGTGTATATAAAATTTACAAATGTGGCCGCGGGGCTCATAGCAGAACCTGGCGGGCCGCAGTTGGGAAGCCCTCGGCTGAACGGATTACGGCACGCCTACTTGCGTTTCGCGGAAGTCTCCGCCCTAAGGTAACTTTTTGTTTCTTTGGTTGGTTAAGCAGCTATGGCTGTACCACCGTTTCTTGTGAGTTTCCCCAGTTCCGCCAGGCAAATGTATGGAAACGCAAAACTAGCCACGACAGTATCAACCCCAATCATGATGCGAAACTAAACTATCACTGTAGATAATCACAATCATAAAATAATCTACGAGCCATATTTACACTCGACGGTAAATAACCTACTTCACTGGAAATGCATCGTTAAACAAAATAATTAGCGAGTTTTTAAGATTTCCGCACCGGTGCAATTCAGGTCTCTGTCCTTCTGGGACATGACGCCGTGACACTGGATGATTGGTGTCCGACGGTTCATGACAGTGTGTTGGTCTCATTTTCGAGGGTCGAATGTCAAATATGTCGAAACGTCGAATTCCAATCATCCAGTGTCGCGAAGCCACATCTCAGAAGAGCGAAGCCCGAAAACAAACAATTCATTCGATGCTATACAATTGGTTACGTAATCTCTGTACCAGACAGACCATCACTTACGCACTGTGACATACGACTCCATGAGAGTACGCCTAGCATTCTACAACATGCAGTACACAAGGCGTCGTAAAGAAACATGAATTGAACTATTTAAACACCCAGCTCATAGCGGTGCAACCTACTGAAATACCACGAGCGAGCGTAGAGAATTTTACAGCAGTACAGCCCGAAGCGCCCTGTCCTTTTCGTATTATTTTTTGTGGCGCTGGGGTGTGGTGTTGCCAGCTACCTGGCAGCAACACCTGCGCAACGAAGAGGGCAGCCACGCGAACCACTTCGATACTGGATTCCACTCCGGAAATGGAAAGGCCCCCGTCACCTCAACAGACTTTTAAAAATGGCTGCTTGCTTCATGTTTACTACGTGCTCCTCTAGGTATGTCTCACCACGTGGTCCCAACTTACTTTCTACTTTCGTCCTTAGAATGTTGTGCCAGACAGAAAGAATTCCATCACCTTACTGGTACGGATGAAAAGCTGTATTCGACTGGGGTTGGACTACATTTTAAGTAACCAATTAACCAGCAGTAAAGCCGGGGCGTTCTACATACAACATCTCGACTTCAACACAAAAGATCCAGTCGCTGCGCTAGACTCAGGTGAGTGGCCAGGTCAACTCAATCTCAAACCACTTCACTCCCTGGGAAACAGCAAGGATACTCACTGGCCAGGAGGCTTGTTGGGTCTAGACGTGATGACAAAGATAACCCCCAAATTCCTACGGGGAATCGAACCCCCGATCGTCCACGCCGACGCCTAGTCACTGCTAAGTCATCCAGCTTCAGTAATGCATTAACACGCTGTTAACACAGCAGGACGACATGACATATGTTCCTAATTACATTAGCGACAAAATATGAAAGAGAATAGTCTAATTTTCAGTACAAATGCGTTCAAGATCTGTGTAATTAGCCATCTGAAGCATGAAACAAATCTAAGTAATACATTAAAATTCAGCCTACCTCGCAGAAAACATGCTGCGTTTCCATAACAAGGAGTAATCAGTTGATGTTGCCTGGGCGGACGAGGGAGGCCGGGGGGGTGGACTCTGTTTTTTCTGAGAATACTAAGATATCCATAAATAAGCACTGGTACATACAATAAACACTATGCTTAGAAGTCCTGTAGTAACATGCAGGCCCAATGGGAAAGTTCAGCCTTTGGGTTTAGCACAAGCATGTAAACGTGCCAGTTCTCACGCCAATACTTGTGTTACCTGACGACTAACCACCCGTCTTCGCACTGCACACGTGACGGACAACTGTGAGGTGAAGTAAAGGAGGCAGAGCCACCAAACATCTGACAGCGGAACACACTGAAAGTGACAACCTGTGTATTATGTGTGACAGTTTTAATGACAGCCAAAGGTCAACCGCAAGCGCAAAGCAGGTTATCTCAGAGACCCGTCTGAGTTGCCTATAAAAAGTACCACATTCTAATCTAGGTCGTAGAAGCGGCTGTTACCATTACTTCACGGCTTCTCTAGTCCCTTCATACGGACTTTTGGATGATACACTGCAATATGCTTAACTCCCCATTCGTAATCACTCTCTCACTTCAATATGTGGCAGATTATTTCTGGAGAAGGATTACTGTCGGTAACAACCTGCGAACAGATATTCCAAATTCACTTTCAAACACGATGTCATTCCAAGATCTCAATTGACGATAAATTACTACCACATTGAAGTTCTATAATCAGCAACGGAAATGTTATTCAACGTTACAGATGGTCGACAAATAGCCTATGTGCAGAACAAGTTACATTACTCCCTATCTCGACAATTAAAGCGGATGTTTACTACAAACCAGGCCCAGCGTGGATATCGGAGATCAGCGAAAGTAAAAATTTTCCCATGACTGGATTTGGAGAGAGAGACACTCCGTGCAATCAGCACTCTGCTGCTTGAATATCGCACCTTTGGACGTACGAAAGAAGGTACAGACAGGACGCCGATTTCAGTCGGATGCAGAAATGCAGCAGGTTGAGAGCTACAGGTTTTGCCAACAGAATATGGAATTGTACATGAAAGCATTCATCGTTTGGTCATCCTACGTGAGGCACGTCCACTACGCCTTTGTATGACTGAACCACATATCCGGCGAGATCTGCTCTTCTTATAGCAGTGACTGAGCGGATTACTCTTCTGGGATGCGATACCGTGTTACTTCGGTACACAGGTACCACCTGCATGGCGTCATATCACAGGAGACTAAATTAAGGTATCCAGTAATCGTCCTCAGTCCACCATCAACTGAACTTTACTTACGAAACTGCCGTTTCTGAATTCGTCACATGAACACCAATTTTTTTTAAAACATGGACGTCCAAGCTTTTGATGACAAAGAGCCACACCCGTTATTGTGGGCTGGTTCACGGGCCGCATGTGAAAAAATAGCCGTCAGTGATATACTTAACCGCCTAAATTATTGCATGATTTGTATCGTGTACACATAATTTACAAACATGAACGCAGCGCATGCGGCCCGCGGGTTGGAGATCCATGTCTTAAACTTCACAGGAAGGGGGTAGGGGGATGGAGTGCAGTCGTCCCTTAAACGTAGAAAATAAATGGACCGCGAGTGTGTGACAACAGCTTCAGTTTTATGGGCAGGCCAATTTCAAAACAGAAGTTACCAAAACTTGCAATTTTATACTGATTCCTGTAATATTAATTGTATTGGAGTAAATGTCTGCTCTTGCACCATCTACTCCCTGTTTCAAACTCTAATTTGTCAGGTAAGAACATTTTGTGATGTCATCCCAGATACTGCACAGCCGCGCGGGAAGGAGACGTCCTTTTTGGTGCTGGGATTTTATCTCTTCTCACTTCTTCCTGTTTTACCCTCATTCTACCTTCCTTTATCCCTCATTCAATTCGTTCCGTTCTTCCTTCCATTCTTACGCAATGTCATCATTTATACCTTTCCCTTTGTCTCTGTTTTAATTTTCCTTTTGTGTTTGAAACCCTTCTTCTTCCTGTTTTTTTCCTTCCTCTCTTTCCTCCCTAACATCCCTCTAACTCAGTCGTTCCTGCTGTCTGAGTTCTTCACGTTTACAGAGCTAACTTTCTTCAGTTATAAGCCTACGTATGCATATCTTGATGCTTACAGTTCAATGTAAATGCAAACAATTGCCATCGTTCCTATACAACGTATCCATGCCCTTCAGAACTCGATGTTTCGCACAACGCAGCCTTGGGCAAGCTACAACTTGCACACATCTCATTCATATCCATAACAATACCAACACCCGGCAGAATGACAGGCTAGAGCTCTATGACAAAGGTACGTGAACCTTACTCAAAGGATCTTTCAGGCAGGCTTTGTGCAGACAATATTGTAAATGAGTTTCAATTCAAACAAGTTACTGTTTGCAAAAGATGTGGGAAAGGAAAGAAACAGCCTTAAGGCTTCGAACAAAATGTGAAAAATAAAAAAACGTAAGTGAAACGGTTTCAGAAGTATATAAAAATAACATTTCGACGTGCCTTCCCTATCCCCACGAAACTGTTTTCTCCATGCACCGATTTGAAAAGATCACTGCTCCTCCACAAAGTTAACCTGACACAAACAAGACTATTTAAACACAGCAAATTTAAATAACATTAAACATTATGACGCAACACAGAAGAATTAACGACACACTTTAACATAACCCAGAGGCGGTTTCAACTTTGGATTTCGTAAGTGAAAGTGTCAAATTCAATTGTCCCTCCACAATTACAGGTCTAAACAACAATTTACAGTGACCAAATCATACGCAAAACGAACCTTCCACAACTTGCGAGCCACAATTTAAAAACAGCCAAATGTATCTGTCAGGCGTCTCTCTACATACCCACGTCTCTGTGCAGATATCTCTTGTGTGTCACAAAATGCGACATCTCTTCGCAGTTCAAAATCATAAAACAGACACTACCCTTGGTTTCTATGGTTTGGAAATACAGATTTTTATCCTGACTGAAGGATATAAATCACACGTTTCTGAAAATACAGGGCCTGGAAAACATTCAGACCTATAAGAGGCGATCAAAAATCGTGGACACTACGTAGTTCTTACTGAATTTTTTTTAGCAAAGCCTCTTCGAAAAGTGCCCAAAGAAAGCATAAAGAAATGGAGAGGTAATATTAAAATAGGTATTTAGGAAACAGTTTGGCGTGATGCAGAATTTGTCAGCTTCATACCCAGTTGATTTGAGGCTATGTTTCAACTATGTTTTCTATCTTCCTTCCTTCCTTCCTTCCTTCCTTCCTTCCTTCCTTCCTTCCTTATTCTAACCCGTTTCTACCTACTCGTTTTAGGTGCAGAGGGTTATTGTTGCACTTGATCACATTCAGTGACACGCGCGCGCGCGCATGCATACACACACACACACACACACACACACACACACACACACACGAAACACTCGGTAGGACTCCTCTGGACGAGTGATCAGCCCGACGCAGAGACCTCTACTCGACAACACATAACATTCACAAGAGACAGATATCCATGCCCCGGCGAGATTCGAACCCGCAATCCCAGCAAGCGCGCAGTCACAGACATACGCCTTACGGCCACCAGAACCGGCTGTGTTAATTCTATGAATTCCGATGTCACAAAAGACGTAATTAGTTTAGACGATGTCTCAAACTAACGAATTTACATTATTTTATGAGCCTTACCTACACGTTTATACATGTGTCTTACAAATATTCCCGTCAGTCGACTTTAATACACGAACAGTTAATTCTTAACACAAGAAAACCGCAGATGTGATTGGTATCAGCATTCGTCGAGATCAGGCCGAGATTTAGGTAAAATATTATCACCGTGTGAAATTGGTTCACGCATTTGTGCAAGGTTTATTCATTTCTTTCGCTCCTAGTCAACCCTATCATTATCGACATTTTTAACCCCTTTTCAGTTCATACACATGCCTACATATACACAAAAGCTTTGAGATGCACAAAACGAGAGCCCTCCCTCAGTCGAGATGAAACAGAATGGTCCTGTTTCCGGTTACCCAACACGCCCATTAACCCCCTGTCCTCAATATTAAGATATTCTCACACACTTCAAAAGAAGAAATAATCCCACCACGCACCAATATGCATTAGACAGACTAAGCATGCAACTGGAAAATGTCATAATAATTCCAGCCCATGTGGTATTGCAAATGAAAAAAAAAAAATTAATATGAGATCACTACAAATAAAAGCTGAAAACTTACTTTGAACAAATTAACTGCCCTACAAAGTAACTATTAGAACAGTACTTATTTTATTTTGTACAGTAAATATGCGATTTAATGTAAACAGACACGGTGTTAGGCGCAGTAAATGCAAATAACAGCTATACAGGAGTTCCCAGATGATGGACAGGAAGCCCTAAGTCATGGGACTCTAGATTTCCGGAGAAAATTCGTGTGGACAGATTATGGGATTAAACTAAACAACAGACCACGTATACTGCCAAACTTATCACATAATTCTGGTCATCTGAGACAGCCATCTGTGGATTCACGCCTCTTCTTGGACTTCTTGACCCTTGAAGATGGGAAAGGTAAGTTGTCCCGAAACGTCGGTAAAGGATTACCACTCGACGCTGCGTTATACCCCAGAAGAGCGCAGATCTCAAATAATAGAAACTTTGCAGACTTTTACAGACCCTCCTTGTCGCCTGGATGTTGTTACAGTTACGTAAGTACAACTCATATTCACAATGTTCCGTAAAAATGCTTTCTGAATTATTGTTCCCAGTCAAACTGATAAAAAAATTTACATTTTTTGCGAAATTAAAAATAAGTTCTTAAAAACATATACTTCATAAGCTGACGTACTAACGTTGTATTCCTACTTGCATCGATTTCAATAGACAGAAAACAGCCGACCCACAACAATATGGCTTGCTTTTACAACTACATATCCATAAGCACAGCAAAGTCTGAATACCTCCGGACGTGGAATCATATTACTTATGGTTAAAATAGGTATGACCTGTACTTCACCTACAACAAAAACATTTGACATAACAACTATGTTAATTTCAGTACCTTGAGCCATAGACAAGCATAAACTAAACCCTTTACTCACACAGAGGACATTTATGGCTCGTAGTTGTGGTGATAGTAACTGGTAACTATACTGTTCAACAAACGTACAAGGCAGCAAATGACGGTGTGATGAATTACCTCAAATTAATAACTGAAGAGTGTCCTATTTTCATGAGCCTATGGAGTATTCGTCGCTAACAATTATTGCGGCAGCAGAGTCACAAACACCAGTAATTCAGAATCACCGAACGGTGGCATCCAGAATGGAAGATCAGTCTGCTTTTATGCATCTTAAATAACAGCTTTAATTGTTGAAAATTTAATGTTTTGTATCACCGCGTGTAACTCTAAGGATATGATCAAAAAATACAAAGGAGGTACTTTGAAAAGCCGTAGACTTTGCATTAACTAACTATTGGTCAACTAAGTCCTGAAAACGGAGGGTGGCGAAGAGTGGAGGAACAGAACCAACACCGCATCGCTGGTAGATTATCCGCTTTCAGCAATGTCAGACCAACAGACCAACCAAACAACCAACGTGCCGCCCAAGCACAGTTCATGGTTCGACTCCATGTTGTATTACGTTTTGCATGGAGATACACAAATGTTACACTCTTTAGAAGCCTGTAGGTTAAGAACACAGGCTTGCGAACACAAATGGAGAGGCGAAGTTTACTTCAAAGGTAAACTTAGTAATAAATTTGAATCTTTCCTTCGTCCGACAAGCTGGACAGACAGAAGTCACTAGAGGTTTATCTTGCATGCAAACAGGAGCCAAAAACATCAAAAATTCTAAATTTAAATATCCCACTATGAAGCCATGAAATGGACATGGAATCCCACGGGTTTGATAACACTTCAGGGTACTGGGTGCTTTTAGAAAGGTTCTCTGGAACAACTTGCCTTGTGCACAACAGGGGACACACTCGGGGGTGGGGTTGTATGCACGTATCCGGAGTCGGCACGTAAATACTCGCTGCTCATCTCCTTCACGGCGTAGTAAAAACTGAGATTATTGCCAACACATGCAAAGGTATTAATAAAAAGAAGCAGAGGTATTCTGATCAGATCTTTCAACGTTACCTCACTTAAAGACACTTCGCGCACATGGCTAAGATGGTCCTGAAAGAACTCTTAGAACCTTGAAGATCTGGCTGCAGGAACCACCGCGGATCGGCTACGCCAATGACGACTATAAACGCACATGTCTAAATATCTATCAGGCGCTACAAGCCTGTTTAGGATATTTACAAGACAAATTAATGTCAGATACACGGTGAATAGGGGCTAAGAATGGTCTGTATTTGTATTCAGCAATATAAAACATCAGTCAATATAGTGTCCGGAAATGGCCCTGCTGTGTTTGTTCAATTGCCAGTATTACAAAAGAGTGGATATATAACACAAAGCTACAATCGTTGGCGTGATGCATTTTATGGTTCTGAAGGATCAGGCCTGACGGGATACATAACCACTCGGAACTACTAATAAACGTGTCGCTGTGAAAATGTACAAAGGCCCGTAGTAAAATCTTGCTGCAATGATGTGCGCGGTCGCCATGACATTATTTACCACATCGTAAAATAACAATAACAATCCTGTACATATAATTCTCAATTAACTCTCACCACCAGGTTCTTACTTTCTATAGCGTTTATGTTGCTACCGCCTCACAGACTCTCAAGGGACACAATTTCACACGACAGCTGAGGACGAAGTAGTTCTCCAACGGTATGTCATCATTACCCAGTAGCAAGAACATCGATTAAGAGTTTAAATCCCAGTGGGGTATGTATATTTAAAAACACTGCATTTTTCCTTCACACTGTATTTCTGCGTTTGGTACTAATTCTCATAACCAAACCGGTTGTTTTCCTGAACAGCGACTGATTTGTCTTTCTACTGGAGACGCAGTTCACTGTTAAGGTTCGAAGTTTCTTTTTACATACAGCTTGGATGGATTTCAGTTTTCAACACTGTAACCATCCACCTCGAACTCCCGACTCACGGTTACAGGTGTTCAATGCTCATTGGGAACATGGAACCCTCCCAGGCATTATACAGGAGGTTTGAAGCCACTTTAATGGTAACTGTTATAAATTTATGCTGTCACACACTTCTTGTTTATTTCAATAAACATTACAATATTTCTCCAACTCAAAATCACAGCAGGTTAGGCGTCACTGCTGGCTGGCAGCACGGATGGCCGGTAGCAACTGAAGTCACTGCACTCAAGCTTAAACAGTTAAAAAAAAAGAAGAAGAAGAAGAAAAAAAATCCGAAGTTCTGTTTCCCTTGTGAGGCGTTTGTAGCGTGAATGAGTGAAACAACGCTGGTTATGTTAAGGGAAAATGATCACATCACAGCACAGGTAGCTGCCATACGGCAATAACAAACTACAACAATGGTGCACGACATACTGCTCACAACTGCAGAGCTGTTTTCAACTTGCTTATGACTTACATTGGTCGTCACCCTTCCAACAATAACTGCGATTTACATATCCAATAACAACGGTCACCTTCCTCACACTGTGACACAGACGACATGTACAAATAATGTCCAACTAACCTCCACAATTTCAGCTAATTTGCCAATCGTCTTTCAGTACACGACATTCATGTCAAACTCTCCTTCAATTTTAATACGCAAGTAGTGTATAAACTCTTACATCACAACAACAGTGCTCTGTAGCTTCATATATTTGTCAGAAACCTGAATTTGAAAGTCATTTCAGAAAACAACTGCTGACACAAGAAATTAAGCGAACGACACGCTGCTCTCGGCAGAATATATCTATTACTATTATGTACCGGTGAGATCGTTCGGATGAAGCTGTTCCGCCCACTCGCGCTCTTCGTACTCTCTTAGTGAAATCCAAAGTGGAATCACCTCGAATTCTGGAATGTCTCCTCATTGGTGAAGACAGGCAGCCAGCAGGCAAGCCCCTCCGAAATTCTTTCCGAACAAAAGAACTACCTACCCGGGTACAACCACCTGTCTCAGACAAGGAAGAGGACTTAGACCTTCAATGGAAATGAGACGTGTTAAAGCTCTACCACCTAAATGACATACAAGGTTTAAGTGCGGAGAGCAATTAGAGGTTTGAACTGCTGAACCCCTCCGTGCATTCCACATTTGGAACAGAGCATTTTAATTTAATTTAACGTCATTAGATAAACTTGCTAATATCCAAACAACCAGTTTATCGCCTCATCTTTCTTGAAGCTCAGTCCGAGATTGGAACTACGGACCCTGGCCGGTTACAACCCGTACTCTGAGGGGAGGACGTCCCACGGCGATTGTGACCGCTATGGTCAGACTCACTAAGACGGACAGACTGACAGACTAGTGACTCATGCACAGTGATTTGGACTTGAGACTCGTCTTCGTCGTTCGTTAGTGCGGGTAATATTGACATCTACACATTACGTCTGGCTACAGATGGACATACATCCGCAGCTCGGTAGTTGGTCCCTGAAGGAACTTGTACTGGCATGTGGGCGAACTAGACAAGTCAGCTCTTAGTACAAAGTTTGTTTTGACTAGTAACTCTTACCACGACTAATGTAAATACTAACCTTTGGTTACTGACTTACCAGCTACTTATAATTATCTTCTCTGATCAACAGTAATGCAACTGTTCATGAAATTATTTGATTTATGGAAGCCCATGGTTCCTCACTACCACCACAGAAATTCACAACCTGATCCCACTTTGAGCCAGTTTAAGTTCACATCTTCACGACTCACCTACACCTTGCTTTCTTCACCAGAACAGTACATCTTCGTCCGGACTGTGATCCATTGTTGAGACGTCGGTTAGGCCTCTGGCTAAACTGTTCCGTGATCATAAAACCTGATGTACTCATGACGGTGAAGAGCCGTGTTCTGCTCTTTCGCGTTATGACATGGTGCAGTCTGATAGGTGGGTACCGACGCTTCTGAGAAGCACACGGCCTTCAATTTTAGGGTACAAGATGAAGGCAATGCTTGCCAGACTACACGGTTCCGTAATTCAAAAGACCACAAAACGTTTCTTGGCTGGCTAGACAACGAAATGAATAATGTGTCCAGCTCAACCGACAAAAGGGAAATTACTGGGTTAAGGATGAGTGGAAGTACACTTCTGCTCCCCCCATATGCCTTCATGGCGTGCACAGAAAGAACTGTACCTTTACTAAGGAGGTCAGAGGGGACACATGGTAAAAAGCGGAACGTATTTCCTTTAGAGAAATAAAGATTACAGATATTTCCTGGGATTTCCGGTAAACTGCAACCAAGAAAACCGATACCTCCATAGGTTCAAACCAGGTAAGTTAAGCACACAGTACTATGCAGCAGCCGGCTCTTCTGTAATCACATGTCTTGCGTGCAAAGACAGTGCTGAACTACTTGTATTCTAACAAGCTTGGCCCTAGGTATATTCCGAAAGTTTTCCACTGAAGTGTTACCTTATCAGCGGAAGACGATTCACAGCCTTACGGAAGAAGAGACAGGATACGTCTATGTGTAACAATCTGCTGGATACAAGTTCTTGGAACCGGCGAAACAGAAACGCTGACGCAGACACACGGACACACTAAACACTGTACCGCTGCAGTATACATGAATATGACGCCGGGATTATAGGCACCAGTGTTTCGGAGGAGCTTGCTGCCTCCAGTTTCAGGGCAGTCCAAGTTCTTGGATAACAAAAGCAACTGAGATAGTGTCTTAAATAAAACCGAATAGCCAACAGATCTCCATCATGCGTTCCACAGTATAAAGAACAGCGCTTCCCGTCAACATACGGCACTTCAAACACACATCTCCATTCAAGAGTTAGCTGTTGTTTTACTATGGTTTGGGGGACGGGTGAAGAGGAAAAGAGAATGAAAGGTGGTGGCTTGTTATGTCAGCATCTCGAAGTCAAGATGAGATTTAAAATCCTTGGGTGTACCACCTGCTACTCACCTCCTCACGATTTAAAAGGCCAAGCTGCGGCTTGGGCGGGTCTTCAAACACATATCTACTACCTTCATAATTTACCGTCTAATATAACAGAACCACTATCTTGGAAGCAAATGGTCCTACGAAGTCACACGAATCAAGGTCCTCGGGTCGAGTAGTAAGAAAACGACAGGTGGCGTTGTCAGATTACACTGACGGTTCACCCACGTTTTCAATCAAAATTGTATTTATGAACAAATTAAAATCAGGTTCGATTCCGTGAATGCCCGCTACCGCTCAGTACAGAATTTTGTCTTCTCATTCCCTATCTGAAAACGTACAGGTAAAAACATACAAACCTATATTTTTACATGTCTTTCGTAAGACTGAAAACTGATCTTTCACAAAAGGAACAACTATCGAAAGAGTTGGAGAAAGCTATGTTCAAGAGAATATCTGGACCAAATGTGAAGTAATAGGGTTGCAGAAAACAGCACTGCGATGAGCTTCGTACATTGTACTCTTCACCAAACATGGCTGTTAGGGTAAAAGTGTAATGACACAATACAATACGTATTACTGATACGTACTAGACATTAGAAAATGATGAGTACACTTTACTCGGTTCAGGCCCGAAAATGTACTACGAGACTTAAATGCATTTCTTCTCATTCTTGTTGTTAAGCTCCTACATGCGTAGGAGGTTAGCCTGCAATTCCACTGTACAATTGTTAATTGTACTGTGTTACGGGGAAAGCAGCCGCCTCCCCAAGTTGTGTTTCACTTCTTATAAACCTTCTTATATACACAGGCCTATATATACCTAACTACTCCAACTTAAATTTCCGTTGCTTTTTATTACTGGGGTTGGGAGAGATGGAGGATTTGATTACATACGGAAAATAACATCTTATAGTTTTATAACAATTAAAACAGTAACTGGGGACAGCGACCTGCGTCATCTGCGCAAGGAACCATACACGTGTTGCATACCCATTTCATGTTAATTGAGTTTCCTGTTATTTCAAAGTTGTTGTGTGGGGAAAAGAGAAAGGACTGTACAGGCCGGGTGGTTCGAAAAAGTAACCCATTCAACAAGTGGCTCAATCGTGTGGCTCATTTTGAAAGACCAAAACAGAATAATCCGATTTCTCAAAATCAGGAGAACCCTGTTCAAATCTGCGTCATTTCATGGTTCTCACTGAATCCTGTTCCTTCTAAGGAACACCATTATCAGAGTTACAACTCAGATTAACGTTACATTGACGACATTACATAGGAATTACACACCATTTCATCAGTAGATCCAGGTGGCATATATCATCACAGGCATAAAGTGAGAACATATTTACAGACTGGCAGACAATCGCATCAGTGTTCTGAATTACCGTCAACGAAAAAAAGAAACGTCTGAAGACAAAACGACGAACTAACCGAAGGAGACTTTAATGAGAACGGACCATGCAGTTGAGGAAACTGATTATGAGTGTTGTAGTCAGAAGCAGAACGCTTCTGTGAAACTAGTAAAAGCATTGCAAATGAAAGGCAACCAATAATTTTAACTCTGTCAGGTATAACAACACGACGGACATGCGACGTTGTGCGGTGGAAACAACGCTAACGTCATATATTAACACTTTGTGTTCTTTTTAATAAGGCACCGTCGACGTAGTACACTTATTTATAAATATTAAATACAGCACATGGAAACAGCACAGAATTATTACGATCTGTCCAATTTTGACGTAAGGTGTGTAATTTTGATAGTAGCATAGTACAAACATTCGAATCCCGGCAGCTGCAGACGGTTATTCATTCTCTTCTCCAGCGTCCACACCGGCTCTGGTGCCAATTCAACCTCCTATTCAGTGCGTACCGGGGGTTCCCTCTAAGGGTGTACAGCGACTGGGGCCGAGATCACCACTGCGTGGAACTATACCGCCACACCTCCCATTTGCCTTCATAGCATGGTGCTTCTTTAATAACAGGGCCTGTACTGTTACTTTAACGTGCTATAAAAAGAAACAACAACTTCTGTATGTTAACACGTGAGTTTGGTTAAGGCCCCTCTGATAAAGTTACATTTGTAAAATCCTGAACACGTCGCCCCGATTAGAATTCAGATCGAGTCACACACACACACACACACACACACACACATGTATGCAGTCTCATAACAGAACAACACAAAGAAGAAAGTTTCAATAGGAAATGTTCATACGCTGCATGTAACAGAATTACACGAGAAATTATAATAGGTTCCGAACACACTTAATGATATCGGATTCTTCCGCATTCTAATAAAATAAATGACACTGAAGGCATGTGCTTTTGGTACTTGCATGTTGCGGAGAAAGTGGAAAAGGCGTAAATTTTGGCCACTATACCTAAAGGGAAGAGGTCACTTGGGAGACGCTGCCATTAATGGGATAATAAGTCTTACTGAAATTGAGCTTACAGAAGGTACACCACTCCCAAACTGGATCGGGATAAGGTAAAATGAAGAAAATTCTGTGAAAAGTAATAAATGTGCGAGTATCATAAACCGAAGGAATACACATTATCTGGTGACTCTCAGCTCGTCACGATAACAAAGTTATTCATATTACGCTATCAGTTGTGGTTGCTTTCACGAAACGGTGTTATGGCCTTTTACATCACATTTTCTTGAACAAGGTCGAAAAATTGCCACCGTACAGAAACAAACGTAAGAACAGCAGTAATGGACATTTTTCGCAGTTATACCGGGCCATATGTTAGCCTAACCCCTGAAGAAGGGACTGATAAGCTGTCCCGAAACGCTGGTAACCAATTACGAATCTACATCGCGTGATATCCCAGATGAGGGAAGGCCGTATTTTTAACTTTCAACTTTACTTCTCTAACAACAGGCTTTACTGTTATTTGTCCTCCAAAACAAACCACAATGAATGGTTGCAGGAATTCTGGAATTTCGAGAAACATCAGCGCTGGGTCAAGTTTGATTTCACTGTGTCTAACTGGCAATTCACATCCAGGACAGATATAGTATAGACGTGTATACGTGAGGAACGAACAAGATAGGAAAGGTACGCAGGGTGTAAAAGCCCTGGCACATTCGATTATTTTTCTTTAATTACCTCCACAAACGTAAGACACAGAAGCCGGGATAGCTCTAGCGACTAGCTGTGGGTTGGACGGTCCGAGGGTCGAATCTTGGCAGGAACAAGAAATTTCTCTCTTGTCCGAAACGTCCAGACCGACGCCGGGGCCCACCCAGCCTCCTATTCAATGAGTACGGACGTTCTTCACCGGAGGTAAAGCGGTCGGGGCGTGATGTTAACTGCTCACTTTCATCTAGCGCCGAGAATAAGAATGAGTGGAGATATACCCCTACTCCTCCTATACGCCTTCATGGCGTGGACAAGGACACATTCACCGTAAGATTAAGGAAATATGCAATGGGCCTAACATGCGTGCTCGGTTTTTATCTATAACATATGCTCGAAATACATTTCCCTGCTAAAAACTTTGCAAGTTACATCCAAGATGCGTGCATAAATGCATGCAGGTCTTAAAGTAAAGAGTCCATTTTTGATGTGCAATTTTAACTAAAATCAGAATGTCAACAAATTTCGTAAAACCCGCAAATATCGGATTTTATAAAACTCCGTTCAGCGATTCTCGGGCTCTTTCAAGCAGACGGACGGACAGACAAGGCGAATGCAACAGTATATTTCCTCAAGTTCTCGTTGCGTAAGTGCCAAGACATGGTATGATCGAAGACACAGGCATGTTCCTTTACTGATCAATTTTACATACTTCCAACGTAATTATTCGTAAGTCCATTAACTGGCATATATTACAATTCCTAGCAGGGCAGACCGCTTGACTGCAACATGACAAGGACAGACTCCACATATACCAAATGTTACTTCAGACCTTCTGCCGGACTTTGACCGTTACGTATATTACACCCGTACACACAAAAAACGCCCACTTTATAGAAAGGGAAAGGAACTATGAAACAGAAGCATAAGCAGTTCTAACTAGGGTTAACAAATTTAAGGGTGCAACAATGAAAAGCTGAGGGGGTGGAAGAGATGCAGACAGATAACATTCACATAGGTTAAGGCACACGGCAGACACCTGTCATTAATTATGTGAGTTCATTGCTTGCTGCTTGTACAAAAGAAAACGACACGAAAATATGAGAACAAAACATAGCTTAGATCCTAACACCTTACCACGTTGGCGTCAAGAACTCTGAGGCTGTGGTTACTGGTGCTTGATAGAAATAAGCACCCACAAATTGACTTTTATTTTAAACTACCAAAATTATCAAGTGATTCTGTTACAGCTACGAAACATTTTAGAGTTTTATGACTGTTACTTCTTTCATTTCGATAATACCAGAGCACGGGTCTATGTACGTTTTCTTAAGTGTGTTATTTAGCAACTCTGTCATTTGCTAACTTTATATAGCGTGAGTGATAGGTGAATAAGTACGAGTATGGTGCACTGGGGGGTACGCGGTGGCGCAGTTGGTTAAGGCACAGCGCTACAAGCCGGAAGGTCATGGCTTCGATTCCCAATGGGGTCGACTCAGCCTCTAACAAAAATGAGTACCAGGGGTCTCTCCTGGGGGTTAAGGCAACCGATGCTTAGGGCTGACAACCTTACCACCTTCATGTGCCGACTGTCTAGAAATTCTGGAAGCATCTAACTTCCTGGAACCCTAAGGGCCTGTCCAGGTCCGTAATGGAATACCTTTACCTTTGTATGGAGCACTGGTTGAATGATACTGACAGGGGAGAACAAATAATCGGAGAACAGCCTGTCCTAGTTCCACTGCGTCCATGCAAAACCCCACACGGATCGGTCTGAGATCGAATCCGGGCCTCCAAAGTGACATACAGGCACTAATCGCCCAGTCCATGGCACCCGCCCCTCTTAGGATTCTAGAGTATAATTTTCTTCGTGACATCTACAGATTCACCATCCACAACCGCTGAAATACTTGAACTAAACGTCATGACACTTCGTCAGCATGTATATCACGCTCTGCAAAACCTTTCCGGGCGTACTCTTGTGAATCATGGGGTTCGAATCCCGGTAAGGGCAAGAATTTTTTCTCTTTTTCTAAACATCCAGACCGATTCTCGGGCCACCGAAAATCCTCCGATTCAACGGGCAACGGCGGTTCTTTTCCGGAAGTAAAGCGGCCGGAGCGTGAAGTGGATCACTACCCTGCGTGTAGTGCCGAGGCCTTCACGGCATAGACAGGGAGATAATTTTCAAAAACCGGTACTTATAATTCGCATCGTTGCTGGTGAAAATAAATTTACCATAAAAGCACTGTTGTGCAACAATCAATATTTTTATGTAGCTGAGAGTGACATGTAACTCAACAACAACACACAGAATGCACTGTTGTGTTTCCACTGCAAAATGGTTACGCGAAAGCTCCACAATATTACGTTGTACACTGCGTATCTTGTTGCATTACAATACTTTCCCGTCATTCGAATGTCATTTTATTTGTAACAAATCTAGGATTACAGGGTGGAAGACAGAACCACGAAATTAAGTTTTCATCCCGTTTATCACAGTTGGCAAGCCGTTTCTGTTTTGGTCCTGTAACATAGCTACAACAGCTATATTGAAGACACCTCAGAAAAAGAGGCGACTCCTAACACAACGGTCCAGTAATTATATCTCTCACACCCTTTCCTGTCTCACAAGTCTATGAAGCTATTTGCCTATATAATTAGTACTTTATTATAAAGTAATTCGTTCTGTTGTCTAGGTTTATCCGGCCTTCACGTATGCCATATGTGCTGACGTCCTCACGACATACAGCGCTGTCCAAAAGACTTGCCGCTCATGTCTCTCGACCCCTGTCTCTTCACAATACAAATTTATAATGGTTAGTTCAACTAGACATAATCCTCGGTTCAAGACAGCGAAACGACTACGAAGAACGTCGAATCGGAGACATGTTTTCACAACACACATCATGACGTCAATTTACATCTTTGAAAAATATAACTGTCGGATTTATACACAATGCGGGGAAGTTATTTGCCAGTAGAGGAGAGAGTCCGAAAAACTGCTACCTTTGAGCTTCACTTACCGCAACACATGACAAATGACCACGAAAAATTTGTATTTTCTTTAATTTTAAGACTGGTGCAAATCCGACAAACGACACTACCCAAAACCTAACGTGTGAGTTTGTGAAGTGCTCTGCGTCTAAGGCTCTGTCTAATTACTTCAGTGCACTGAGCCACGTCATTCCTTATCATTGTGTTCTTCCGCCATGTAACTTTTGTCAAGGTCATATTTTTGTATAATGTATAGCAACAAGATGGCGGACGCGCGAAAATGATCCTTATGTTTCTGTTGTACGGAGATTATTTTTGCACCACTGGAGTATACAAACAGATCATCATCATCATCATCATCATCATACCTTCGTATTTCATATGAAATATTGGTTGTCCGACAGTAATTGAACACATTACGATACGAAATAAGTATTTCACAAAACTCAAAATGATGATGATAATGATAATGACACGTGGGGCTACACGGCGATGAAATACGAAAGCTGACTTTATAAGTCCTACGAACTTCCTGTTAACCACTTTCAGTGCCAGCCTCAAAAGACACTGTACTTCAGAAGTTTCGCTTGATTTTAAGTTATTTTACACATTTTTAAGTAAATGTTTATTTCTTTGAAATGTTCGGCAATTAAACTTCATTAGGCCCTACAGAAGTCGGACCTAACCAATGTGCGCATTTACGGTCCAGTATCTTACTTTAACATCCTTCTCAGATCGACCCTTGCGTGATTTAAGGCTTTCGCCGCCATGTAGATGAGATCTGCGCTCTTCTGGGGTATTACGCAGCGTACAGGCTTTTTTACCTTGGACTTCTTGATCCTTGACGATGGGACCGACAGTTTGTCCCGAAACGTTGGTATAGAATTACCACTCCACGCAGCGTAATATCCCAGAAGAGAGCAGATCAGATCGACACTTAACAAATCTAGCTTTATACAGAGAGTTCCTTCGCGATTGCGACCTCTGGCTAAAGGGACGGACGCTCGACCCGTCAACACGGGTCGACCCGTAATGGAAATCTTTGCTTCACGGCTGCTAGGAAATTCACTGTATAAGCGTCTTCAAAAAAATATGTTTTTGTTCCACTAATGCTTTCTACATACTTCTCCCATCTCATCCTTCAGTGACGACCCTAAAAAGCGGCTTCGTCTCAGTGATCATAACACACGCATGCGTATCTTGTGGGTGGACGAGGCAGGAGGCACGCGACCGGCACGCGAACTGGAATCAGCTCAAGAAGAACACCAAGCAATACAACGACAAGGAAAGAAAGAAGAGGGGCTTTTGTAAGATTTCGAATCCGTCTTAAGGATAAAAGATCGGAGAATAAGGACAGACGGGGGTGAGGCATAAAAGTTGACAGGGCTAACTAGAAAAGCTATTGTACAACACCCCGTGTCCCGTTCTCGCCCTTCTCAGTCTAGCGTCACCCTTCTACCCCTCTCTCCTATCACCCCCGCGCCTACAATTATGAACCGCAATAGCGCAATAGCCACGAGTCATCTCACTCCATGTTGCTGATTTATGGAACAACGACTCAAGTAACAAATGCGGCTCTACCGTCTTCAGGAATGCTGAGCTACAGTGAGTACTTCGCTGGAACGAGCACTGCGAAGCGGGCAGCATCATCGGTCGCTACACAGCAATGACAGCTGACGGATCCTTCGTTATTTAACGACTATTTTTCACATACAGGCGTTGTATCTAGTTAATGGGCAGACCGTGAATGACACACGCACTAAAACCTGGAAGGCGACGGTCGTATTCGAAGTTGAAGAAAAATTGCCTAACAATAACAATAATAATAATAATAATAATAATAATATGGGAATCCAGATTCGTAATCATGCATAGCGTAAAAAAGCCAGAGAAGTTTAAACTTACCCCTGTGAAACTATGCTGCACCATTAAGACGACATGGCATCAGATACAAAAATGTCCTAATAATGAGCAAGATGAGGATGCGGAAGGTACGGCCAGGGGGCATGCCCAGTATTTAGGCAGATACTGCCTAGAATGTGCCTCAAAGAACTGAGAGACCACATGAAAACTCTAATAACAGCTTGTGGCTCCGCCCAGATTGGTACTGGGTACCTCCACAGTACAGCAACTCTAAAAGTTTACCGCGATACCAACCTGCTCGATGTTAATATCCCATCATAATCTTATTTGAAGTTACATTTATTTTAGATTACTACTGGTTCAATTGTTCTCTGAATGAGCGAGGAGAGGGCTACGTGTCTCAAACATTTCTGATATGCCGTGATTCTGTTTATGAAGAGCCAGCATTCTAATACATCGAGTCCTTCGCGGCATGGCACTGCTTACGCGCGCCTGGTGATGGGCGAAGGGTCGTATGCTCGATACGTCCATTTGCATGATGCAACTCTCCTATACGCACGTGGATTCTGATGAAATATAGTGCACAAAAACAAGCAATATGCAGTCGTCACAGTGTTACCACAGCTGAATTCAATGCTACTTACGACACTGTTGCACGTAATGACAGGGGTGAGCTATATAATATAAAAATAAGCCAGGTGCGCATTCAAAAAAGATCTTGTAGAGGAGGGTCATGCAAACCCGAACATTCCCTCCCTCTCCCACTCTTGAAACTGGTATCAAGAAGCATTGTGTTCCCGTATCGGTGAGTGGAGGGACATGGGATGAGGCATACCGACTGAAAGAAAATTTCCTGCGACCAAGAGGGAGTCTGCAATCTGAAGAATAGTGCGCAAGGGGATGGAAGAAGAACGTTCACTGGGAAATAAGACAGTGAGGTAGGGGGTAATAGATAGATATATAGAATATTAAATCGAAAGGTGGGAACAAGAGGGGGAGACAGTATTTGCTTCAAGGAATGAAAAGGAAAAGACCAGAAGGGACGACTTAGAAAAGACGGTAAAAACTTAAACTCAACTCCACACAGGGCAAGCCAGGGGTCAACAAATGACCTAACCCTCCCCACTGCAAAACTTGCTTCGCAACTAAGGGAAGTCGTCTATATACAATATTTGTTTAAAAAACGTTTATTTTTATTATGACTAGATTTTATTTGATATGGGGATGAAGATAGTCGTTCAGTCGTCCAGACGTCCAGACCAGCAAAAGTTAACACATGAACAAATCCCGCCTGCTTCGGTTGATGCTAGAAATTTATGAAACCTGTGTTCTGGCCCATGTTCAAAGTGTCAAACTGTAACACAGGGATGCATGCATGGTTGGCTGGGAAAACGCGAAGGAAAGAGGCCACTTGAATGTACTCGGCGCATACTAAGAAAAAGGTAGAGTTTTCCCTGTCCACGCCATAAAAGGTACAGAACGGCGAGTAGAGGTAAAACGCCACTCATACTTAGCCTCGGTACTAGACGGATTTGAATGGCCAACTTCCCGTGCCGGCTGCTTTATTCCCGGTAAAGAACCCCAGTGTCCATTGAATAGGAGCCTCGGTGGGCCCCAACGCCGTCTGCACGTTTTGGAGAAGAAACAATCTCTTGCCTGTACTGGGATATGACCCTGCACCGTCCGGCCTGTTCCCTAGTCACTGCACCCACTACCGTACCCCAGTTCCTTGGCGAATAATACAAACAAAATTTAAATAAATCTTAAGTGGATGTGAGGGCGTGGACAGGATTTATCTGCTTCAGAACATTGACCAGCTCCAGACTCTTGTGAAGACCATAATGAACCCTCGGTTCCAAAAACTGCGACGTATTTTTAAAAGTAGTTTAGTTGCTCACGAGGTTTCCTGCCCTACGGTGTTACGTGGTTGGATGGCTGGCTGGATGGTTAATTACTGCATATGTGTACATTTTGTATTCTGTCAAAAACAGTAACGATTTTGTCATAAACGAATATCAGAACTGCGATGGATGTAAAATAGCAAACGAAGGTTTTTCGAAAAATTCACCAACACACAGCATGGGATCCAGTCGTCCACGGCATGGGTGCCTGAAAACGCCGTCGTAAATTGGAAAACATTGTTTCCCAAAATAAGTTGATAAAGAACGCTTACCTTTATGTTGAGTTATAAATATTAATAGCACAGAAAGAAAAGAAATTATGTAGGCCTACCTGATTATGTAAATGAAGGCAAAGATAAAACAGTAACCATTCTGAATTCTGTAACATGTTCGCAGCAGTACAGCGAGACTTAAGTCTACAGCATGCAGAGTATACACGTTTACCAACGTCTTTTATTTATTTATTTATTTACTATTTATTTGAGGAGTTCAGAATACATCGCATCCAGTGATATGACTGGTGAGTAACAAGCTGGAAAGGAAGCGGTAGGAACTGACCGTGGCTTAATTTTCTAACGAGGAAAATCACGAAAGATTACACTCAGTACAGCCGGTCTCAGGCCGAAAGATACGAGCACAGGACGTCCGAACACGAAGCAGGAGTGCCACCTACATACGCATCGACTGCGACGTTCAGTTCTCCAGTGTACATACTGAACGCCCATTATACCAGGATGGGTCGAAACCCCATCCAAATTCGCATGTGATTTAAAAGTAAATGTGCAAATGCCACTGAGGTGCAAATGTTCTGTCATGAAGGATTACGCGGGGAAAGAGAAATAAAGCCATAAGCTGCTGCTGCTTTAGTCCCCGGGAGAGGGCCATAGGAATAGTAAGTAGCCACCGCGAATCTGCGGGCTTTAGCTCTCGCCACGTGGGTGAAGGCGAACGATATGTTGAAGGATAAGAACAGGCTGATATAGGTACACCTGCAAGTGGACAAATGGTCGTTCTGTAAGGGTCGATCAGCATCCGATCATTCATTAACTCATTCAATAAAACAATCAATCAAACACAGACGTCCATCCAGTAACTACCGCTTTACCGTCCGAGCTGACGACACTAAACACCACAAACGCGCAAGGTCGCACAGACAGCCAGTAACACCCTTTATTCCCATTACATTGTAAACTTACGGTGACACTAAAACGTTTTCTTAAGGTGAGACTAGTATCGGCCTTAATCATTCTACCAGACAATACGCTACAATACGTGTCTGTGAAATCGAGGAGACAAAGAATGACCCTCATGAGTGTAAAGAAGTCTGTGTTGCGTATGCCGGTCGGAACCTTGAGGTTAGTTACCACCTGCTCATTGCGGTGAAGGACCAGATCTACGGGGAGACGGCAATGCGTGTCCGTCTAGGACATTAAAGAGCTTCCTTCTCCATTGATGACAATCTCATATGCAAAATGCCACTGCGCAGAAAACGGACAGGAGTATTTCTGTAGTCATACGCAGCATACTCCTCAGACCGGCTATAAGTATCCATTTGTAGTGTGTGTGTGTATGGGGGGGGGGGGGGGCCGGTACAGCGTACTCGGTATAGTGACCAGGCTACGGCCTGCACAATCCGCGGTTCCAATTCCGGCAGCGGCAAGACATTTTTCTCTTTTTCAAACCATCCAGTCTCTGGTGCCAACCCACCCCGCCTCATGGCGTGGACAGGAACAACTGTGTGTGTTCGCGCGCGCGTCAAACTTATTACACATGATAGGTTAATTCGCAAATTTTTTGGAGGCACCAACTTGCAACTTCCCTGGGGTAACTGGGAGAAACTACGAAATATATCAGTCAGGATTGTCAGTCGCCGGGCCCAGATTCGATCTCGGAACCTCCCGAATATGGAGTCCTAGCCGTACAATTGCGATGTTCAGTGACTGCATTTTGGGAACGATGTGTTGGGAGAAATATTTGGGCCAAGAAAAAGTAACACGAGTCTCAAGAAAATTACGCACTAAGGAGCTTCTAAATGGCTAACCAACCAACCAACCAACCAATCAACCAACCAACCAACCAACCAACTAACCAACCAACCAACTAACCAACCAACCAACCAACCAACCAACCAACCAACCAACCAACTAACTAACTAACCAACCAACCAACCAACCAACCAACCAACCAACCAACCAACCAACCAACGATCCATCCATTGCGCACAGTCCTTCAGAAGCTAACAGTTTCTCCGCTACTGTATTTTATGGAACCCGAAAGTTCATTACCGTGTATATAACATCCTGCCACTTGTCCCCATGCTGAGCCAGATGAATCCATTCCACGCCTCCATCCTACGTCTTTAAGATCCATTGTAATATTATTTTCCCCATTTACGCCTACGCCTTCAGCACATATATATCTTCACATTTACCTCTAATGTTTGTCCTCAATACAAAACTTATCAAAACCTCCTGTTCCAGAACAGTTTAAATCTTGCATCACTCCCTGAGTACAGCAATCAGATTTAAAGAGACAGAATAGCGTGTTTTGTGGTGATGCCCCGTTAACATCACAGACAGAGCGTCTACGGAACAAAAACACGGACTCTGCTTCATCTCAGTGTTTTATTTGTTCCAGCGACAACCACCTGTCTACCCAAAAGATTCTGTACACTTCGGCCGAAGACTTACGTACTTGTTATCTACAGGAGATTTAAAACGAGTTCTTTGGTATTCAGAATCTTACTGATTTTATTCTTTAAATGCCGATTTCATGTGGTTACGAAAAGTAAACTTTCAAATTAAATATACGACCACTGATGGTATTTGCCTGTCAGTGCGGTCCCGAATATGTGCACTCCGTTTTATAAACGTTTAAATTAAACACAGTTGTGTACAGCACGTAAAGGAAATTTCTTTATTAGTTCCTAAACATCGCACATAATTAGTGATAAATTTACCCACTGGCACAGCTCGACGTCTGTGGATGTCCACCCGTTACGGAGGCGCTTAACACGTCATGGGCTCTGAAATCTCAACTTAACGAATTTTCGTTTACTTGAGCACACTGTGAGTAGGTGACGCTACAAGGCGTTACCAAGAAATGGGCAAAATTTCACAGATCTAGACCCGTCGAGCCTTCTATGCATAAAAGACATAAAAGCAACGAAAAATGGGAAGTTCCTCTTTGTTCGTCAGAATGTTTTCATGTAATACAAGCAGATTTCGATTAAATTTGGTACTGCGGGTAGAGGGCATTACATTAAAACCTGTTAGGCGTACTTCATTTTAGTCCGTAGCTTACACGAACCTCAAACCGAATTAATTTGCACAAAAATGCCAACGTTTGATAACATGATGATACACAACAAAAACATACATTTCTCATAAAGAAGTGTCACTTTTACATACTTCTACACGTCGTGGCGTACAACCATACGTTTAATAGATTGGGCTACAAGAAAAACCATGTGTAACCATACAGGTGTATACATACTGTTGACTATTTATTTCAAAACTGGAGACACGCAGTACACCTTCTACTCCCTTAACCAGCGATTTCGATCTTCATACGGCGGGGGAGGGGTCTTACCTTTACCAGAAGGTAAAGGTGTCGCCTGAGGCATCTTTATTAGGGGAAGCAGCTTAGAATCCGGTGTTCGTGTTACGATCTCATATGGTATAACCAACCCTGTGTCACGGAGAAAAGCGAAGAAGCACATCGAATATACATTCGCCATTAGTACGACTGAATTCCAGAACATGCCAAGTATCTGCCAAGAAAAAAATGAAAACCTCCCAACTCTTCTGTCAGGCGTCGAATTCTCGCAATCCGCTCCGCATAACACATTCAGTACTTGATGATACACATAAAGTTATCAGTGTGTACAAGCATTAACTATAAGCTTCAGACACGTTTCACCCGGTGATTCTGTTAACACGTTACAAACTCTTGTTCTCTAAAGCATGAAAATAGCATATTTTGGCTGAAACATAATAAAAGCGGAAAAATTCTGACATTAGATAATCCGAGATAGATGAGCACTGTGACTAACATACGGGGTTGAGTGACCGGTGTTCGATTCCTGTCACATGCAAAGACGTTTATGTTCGCCAAAAATTTCAGACCAGATATGAGCCATACCACGCTACGCATACAATGGAGGAAGCCGGGGAAGAAAGCAGCCTAGGCGTGAAGCTGACCTCTGACCTATATGGAGTTACACCTTCACTCGCCCACACGTTTTTATGGTGTAATGATTAGCCACATTCTGGACCGTGTAAATCCGGATATCGCTTTATCTTCCAACTACACGCAAAACTCTTTCCTCTCTCAAGAGTGGGGCCTGACAGACACTCAGCGAAAAAGAAACATGTAAAATCCAATACTGTGGAAAATTAAACGTTCTTAGAAAACGTTGGAATATCAAGGTGCAAGATCAAGGAAGAGTAAACGGTACGTAAAGATGTTCCTGTACGCGCCATGAAGGTACATGAGGTAGTGGAGATATAGCTCCACACAATCTTAAACTCGAAAACAAATGGGCCCTTTTGCCACCGAGGAAAAACGACAGCCGCACCACTGAATAGGGGGCTGGAGGGGAGGGGGGGCCAGGGCCGGTATGAATGCTTTGGAGTACAAAAATCTCATATTCCTGCCAGGAATCGCCGGGTGTCTGGCCCATAACCCAGTTACTACATAGACTACGATTTTCCTGGCTCCATCATAGGAATTTTGGCATAGCAAAACAACCGGCCTCTTAAAAAAACGACAGAAAGGACATCTCCAACTCCCTAATCCGCATTACGTCGACATCCGGACTCTCCTCAACCGACGAGGGGTTACTCGAAGTCCAAAATATTATCGACTAATTGACAGCCGGCTGTACCAATCACTGTAAGGTAAGGCTAAAGTTCACCCTAGAATAGGCCATGAAATCCCAGAAGAGAAGTATAGGTACAGCTCTACTCTTTCTTTAACCACGACGCTAGATGGCGGTGGATGGTCAACGCCACGCCCAGGCCGCTTTACCCCCGCCAAAGGAACGCGGTACCCATCGACTAGGACACTGGGTAGGCCCCAGGGATCGTCTGGCTGGCACGGAAAATCTTGTCCCCACCCGGATTCGATCCCCAGATCGGCCAGCCCCTAGCCACTCGCTATACCGACTACGCTATCCCGGCCCACATTAATTACTGTTGCATTTTCAAAATATCGTTCTGATTTGCTGCTGCTGCTGACGGTTTCCTCTAATGAGACGCGTTCGCATACTCGCCAAAAGCGCCTATTACCTTCATCAGGTTTGCCCGTCCATCTGTCGGTCTGTCCGCATATATCAGCTCGGCTCCCACTGGACGGATTTTCGCAAAATTTGATATTGGAGACTTTTATGAAAATCTGTCCAGCAAATCCAAATTTGGTTACAATAGGAAAAAGATCGGGCACTTTACATGAAGATACGGTTTGCTGTTGCCAGGGACATAAAATCGCCGTAAAAGCGCTGTCTTCGAGGGAGATGGTATCGCGATATCCGAGGAGGTATAAACATTATGCGAACGCGCCACAATTTACGTCATACGTGTCTCTTTCACTCTCTGCACGCAGAAAATTAAAAGAGTGTATAGATGTTAGTTTCAAATATAACTTACTATTTATGATCACCGACAGTAGGTATGCAACCTTAATGATTTAATGTTTACATAACACTCGCCTTTATAAAGGGAAGACCTGCAAGGTATGTAAAACAAAACGAAAGTAATAAATACCCCCATGCTCAAGGGAAGTCTGATTTTCAGTACACCTGGTTTCATATGGGGGTGCTGGAAAAATGGCTGACAAGTCAACTGCAACCCTTCTCGCAGGCTGCATATTCGCAGCTTTTCATTCCCTGATACCGATCTTTCCCTCAACAGCCGGTATATTATACACGCTCCGAATATTTTTGAACCGGTAGGTCCGTCACCGTCCCCTTGGAACGTAACCTGAGCCAATTCAATACATTTTACGACCTTCCACATTATCTAGGATACATTTTTCCACACCCGTCACCAGAGAGCCAATTCAATCGATTTTTACCCCCAGATTATCCAAGATCGATTACAATTTTACTGTCCTCTGTAGCTCTAAGAAACTATGCACTTCGCCACCGACTGTATTTATATGCTGCGTATAATGTTCAGAATAACACAAATTACTTCACCACGCAACGTTAATCGGCTGGATCTGTGTACAATGGACACGGAGTTTTTTCTGTTAAGTTGGAAATTAATTTTTGTGGCCTATGTAATCTCGATAAACGTCAGTCGGTCAAAGGTTAATGAATTATTATGGAAGCCTTCAACGGACCTTGACTCCTTCGTACGTTCCTTCAAAACGTAGCTACAGAAGGAATATAGTCAGCTCGTCAAAAAGTGGCCAAGGACATGGGGAGACTACGCTCGTGTCACGTCTTTTCTCATCTATATATTCTGCCATCCACATGTTCTTTTTCTACGAAATTTCCCTAACCCCAAATGTCTTTGCCCTTGCTTTCCCCTACAACTTGTTCGCACAATGCTATTGACCCAATTCTACAAGTCACGCAGAAAACGTAAAATAAGGAATAATTATTGTAGAAGCAACAGCTGTTGTCCTTGACCAAGTTTTTCGCCATCGAAAGACGCTACTTGCGAATAAAAATTAAAAAGAAAATTAGGGCAGTAATTTGTTGAACCAAAAAATTTTCAGGCGATAGCAGATATATGACGTAATATCCGAGTCTGCTCTGCCGACAATTACTGCAGCAGCTGTCCGTCACAACCTGGTGTGGGGCTCCCGACAGCTGGATCCGGGGGGCGAAGACCTACGGAAGGAGGGCCGAGGTGTCTATCGGCGCGTGCGTCTATACAGGAATGGGTGTTGGGAGGGGGGATAACATTACACGGAGGGGGATATTGTCAGGGGAAATAACAAAGCCAAATATTTTAACCCGATCTCACATTCGTAATAAAATTGATTAATTCTGTCATTCCCATCCATACCGATTTACAGAACCGATTTTGAAAAAAAAAAAAACTTGGCCAGTTCCAGTTTACAGTAAACGTAGACACAGGATTAAGTGTAAACAGAAACACAGCACTTGCGTCTCGCAACTACCTGGTGCCTTCGGAAGTTGATAAGTCATTCGCTATTTTCTGGAACCCCTTCAACATAATGATCCCAAAAACAGACCACTGCGCCTTACACGGATCACGCTGAATCCTGACTACACATTCACAATCCACGTCTTCATGGTCCACTTTAATATTCCACTCCATCCGGGCCTAAATCTTCTAAGCGTCTCTTCCTTTTAGGTTTCATGACCAAAATTCTGTGTGCACTCATCCTTCACTCCATGCGTGCTAAATATCGCGCCTGGCTGGCTCATTCTGGGGGAATATTTAAGGGGGGGATGCGTCTCATGTGGCAGGAAATACGGTAAACAGTCCAGTTCGGACTGCGACTTTCAAACCGTGTTTTCAACAGCACTATTGCTCTCTGAATCTTCGTAAAATGGGATGGACGTCTGAAGTCACTGTATACTTTCATTTACAGAACCAACATATCATTAAGCTACCAACTAAACGATCTGTGAGAGCCAGGATAGCGTAATTGGAACGGAGAATAGGCTAGGGGCTGTACTATCCGGGGCTCGAATCCCGGCAAGGGGAAGGGATTTTTTCTATTCTCCCAAACGTGCAGACCAGCTCTGGTGTTCAACCAGCCTTCTATTCAATGCGTACCAGGGTTAACTACGGGGCGTAAAGCGGCCAGGGCGTTAAGTGGACCACACACCCCCATGTCGGGCCGAGTGGAGGTACGCCTCTATTCCCCCTATATGCCTTCATGGCATGCACAGGAAGTCAGGATTGCGTCGGCCATATTACTGGCCTCAGCTGGCGACCGATTCTTTCCCCGTAACGTGTTGTTCCTGTTTAACACACAACGACTGATACCTCCATACAGTAAATAACTACAACATACCGTTGTCAGAGTCCTACACAGGACTAAGTGCAGGGCGACCTGTCTTCGTGGAATGCCGTACTGTCATAGATCAACATTTCCGAACACTCGTCATGTATGCCATTACATATTCGTGCTGTAGACACGACTGTGAGTCTCAACAAATCCAAAATGGCTCCCATAAAACTTGTGAATATTTTTAAGTCATTACCACAAACGCAAAGATGAGTACAGCCTTCTGTTTCAATCCATACGAAAATTACTTTAAGAAACGTCATGTATTTCCGAAACATCCTCCATCATCATACCAAATTTCAATGGTGCTAATGTTGTTTTATCACACGAAATGTGTATGTCCGTTACGTAGGTCCTGTAGATGGAAGGGAATTGGAACAGTATGATTGTGACACTCACAAATGGTAAAGCATCCACACGTCACGTAACCAACATTTTCAAATGCTACCGGGTGAAAAGACATGATGGCGTAAGTTTCAGTGTCTTTGTGCAATTAGAAACGTCTACAAACAAGATTCTGTTCACTGATTTTAAACCTCTCGAAATCCTGGGTATGGACCTCGTTTCCATATTATACTTCAGAAAGGTGCGGAAACAAAGGATCACGTGTATTTAAAGGTGGCGCCATTGTGTGGTTGCCACAGCTGCTCTACAAACCCAATCATAATACATGCAAACACGTGCTGAAACCTATTGTAAGGATCATGGACATGGGCCGGCAATGCAGCTTTCTGCACTCGATGTAACGAGTTCGTACATCAGTTTTGAGATCACAGGACCGGTCATTACTCCCGTTTTACGACGGGAACAATGCAATGAAGGTCACAAAAAATGTCATTTGAATAACACTAAGAAGAAGCAGATACCACAGTATACTGGCCAGACTAGGTGCTGAGAGACGAGTTAAATGTGACTTGTGATTACAACAGAAATCAAATCGCGTTCTCGTAACGTAATGAATGCGGCTCGGTTATGACGAAATGTTTCTAATTACGGTATATGAGCAAGCAGTTGCGGCTAGCGTGTTGCGCATTGTTGTCCTGAACTGGACATCATATTACATACAATAAAGGCACCAGTGTCTATGTTGATTGAATGTCATTACAACATACAGTGATACCCATTGTTAGTGACCTTATCAAGGCAGTGCGCTGTGTTAAGTTCTACCTACTCTCAATCTTCAAGAAAAATGCATTATTGTTGAGTTCTCGTGCCTAGAAAGAGAGCCATTTCCTGTGTTCGAGACTGATAAGGCTCAAAGACAGATACACCAGTTGTAACCATGGAAAAATGGAACGGGTAGAGAGCCATGTTGTGCGCAGTAATATTGCTACCACCCGAAACTAAGTTAGACCTACAGCAAGAAATCACTACAGGAATATCTTATTCTTGCGATACAACACTCCGATACCGCAACTCCAGTCCACATTGACGGCGAAGGGTTGTACCTGGACTTAAACGCCATGCCGTGACAAGGTAAACGGGGTGTGCTCAATGTGCCAGATCCCGGCAATATACGACGGTGTGGCCATCTTCACCTTGCGAGAAGGATACTCGCCTTTCGAAGTGTCTGCTGGCTGTACTGGAACCGTGCACAGATCCGGACATGTTGGCGACGATGTACACCACTCTCCTTGCCTCATTTCGACGACCAACTCACAAACGGTGGAAATTCAATCGCAGGCAGAACCTACGTTAGTTGGACCTTGTCTTACAAAGGGAAGGCCCACTATTGTAATTGTAACGGTTGCATTACAAAATTTCTGTGCGTTACCGATCCGCAGATGCTGGGCTAGGCGTACTTTCAAAACACAATCACGCCGGACTTACTGAAAGCAATTATTTCCCCAAATTCCACTCAACACACTTCATGATAACGAGAGTGTGTAACTTCCCTTCTAAGTCTGCACAGAAAAATGAAAGGAACCACAAAGCATACATGATGTTGGATACCAGTTCCGACAGTACGCAGTAACTGGATGACCCACCCTCAAAACAGGTTTTGTATTTTAACTCGAATGGGTACGTAAATGAGCCAAATCTATAGAGACCTAATTATCACTTCTCTTGGCAACCAAATCACCGAAAGTTGTGAACGCAGCTACAGCACCATGAAATTAGTTGGCTAGATATGATAATAACCGCAAAATCGAAAAGGGCACTCTTCTAACCAGCTGACTAATAGTTCTCCAGAAGGACCCGTTCCATGAAGTCAATTAGTTTTGCTCAGTAACTATATTACGTCGTTAGGGAAAACGTGCAAATCTCTCTGGTGTTACGCGACCGAACTCTTCTCCAAACAGTACAGGCGATGCAGTTTGGCGCGTTTGGGTAACCTTTTTCGCCATGAAAAAGCAACAATGACTTCCCTTTGCATTGCTGAGCTTGTTACGTCACTGCCAACTATACACAAGCTTAATACAAGCGTTGCCACGGAAACGCGCAAGAATTCGTTCTATTCAGTACTGCTGAGAGAATTTACGTCGCCGGCTACAATACAAGAGATAAAGTGCAGATAATTTTTCCTGATTCTACCCAAATTTGGATTTTCTCCGCAGGTTTTCACAGAAAGCCAATACCCAATTTCTGGAAATCCGTACGGTCGAAGCCGCGCTTATACATGCGGACAGACGGGCAAACGGATCGACGGACTGACGAATCTAATAGACACTTTTCGCGACTATGCGAACGCGCCTCAAAACACACGCAACAATACATCACAGCATGTCTATTATACACACCCGGCAGTTCTAACGACTCGGTGAAAATAAAACGAATGTGGAAAAGTGGGGACAGAACTCGGTCTAATCCCTGAATGTCAATATCACCACCACCACCGCTGCCGCCGCCGCCCTCATTCTACTTAAGAAACTTCGAATATCCGTTGCACGTGATAAAGACAACAGCCAAAGACCCAAGAGTGAGGTTCTAGAGCAACGTCGCTCATGAAACGGTACTCAGATAGCACTAGCTGCTATAAATAGTAAAATTCAACGACCTGCCTGACAGTCATTTCCAAGTCAATTTCTGCTCCACACCTTAAATTTTATGAGAAAAGTTACATGTGAGTAATGCGTGTGACACGCATTTGGGAGGAAGGCATTTGACTGTCAGTCGATGTCCGACTACAATGACCTAGGCCCGTCATTTTCTGTTCCTCCAGACAAACGTCAACACAGTATGAACACTACATCTAAAACACACCACTACCGGTTCCTAGCACACTACCTGTCTTCTATCTTTAAAAATAATCCCACTCTAATATCCGAACAAACAACAGGCCCAGACGTTCAAAGGACTTTTAATTTTCAGGTTGGGGTGTTCATATTACTCCTCACAGCGGTCAGGCACCCTACACAGTGTACAGTCAAAGGCAGCTTGAGAAATGCGATCGTGAGTAAAGAAGTCACTACATGCATGTACGTGTATTCGCTTTCAAGCAATGTCTAATATAACTGCCCAGCAGAGAGACGCCTTTACACCACTCTGAGGCCGAACCAGCCTCCTATTCAATGGGCACCGGGTACTCTTTCAGCGGCGGTACAGCGGCCGGAACGTGAAGATAACCACTCACATAGTCCTCCATTTGCATTCACGGTGTGCACAGGGATACCTTTACCTACGTCGTTACAGGCCCTTGCGGTTAGCGGATCTCTTATATAAATAACCTTATAGAATGTTTTAATATATTAAATGCAACAGAAGAACCAACCTGTCATGAATTACATTGCTAAGCACTGTCCATTGTCTGAAGTACAAGTGTATTCCACACAGACTTACGCAAAACTTCGGAGTTGGTTTACGCCTACTCCCGTCTTTGGGTGACCAAATGGCATTACTTAAATACCTTCCGAATATACAATACTGATTATCGCTCCACTGGTCTCGTGCTTAGCGACCTAACCGAGAATTTAAAAGGTCCGAGTTCGATCTCGTAAACTATCTGAAGATTTACGCTGATAAACAAGTTGAAGGCAACCTGCTTAGCTGTTCCCATAAGAGTGCATGGAACCAAATAACATTAAAAGAAAGTTTTTCCGCACTACGTACAATTCCTCGGGCAAAAGTTTTTTTGGTACGGCCTAAAAACAGAAAAAAAGGGCGCTAGTCTGAAACTTGGAACGTCAGAACATACACAACAGTGTAAACGACTGCACATCCTGGGAACGAGGTTTTAAGTATATCAAGCTAAAAGGACCTTCCATGAAGGTGTGACTGAACTACATTAGGAGAGAGTCATAAGGTGGTAATTTGTGAATACTGTAACAAATTTCAAGGTTTCATAAATGCAAGAAATTTCCTGACCGGATGAAAAACAGTCCAATTCCTCGGTACTAGTCGATTTTGTTTTGAAGATCACAAAACTTCACAGGCCTACAACAAATGTTACATTTCGCTTTTATAGACCGAGGGGGGCCTGAAGGCATGTTTCATATCGCAGACAGTTCCAATACATGTCCTTCGGCATATGTGAGACAATACTGAAGTGTATTCCCCCTTACAGAATTAAAGCTTCTGATTGGCTACCGAACCCGAGCAGCTGCATAAGGGTTCCCCTAGTGTTGTGACACGTCACCAGCTGCCGCCCTACGCATTACCAGATCGCACTGGTCCAGATATCTACAGAATCACGACTCTTCAGGTGTCCCACTCTGTTACCATCGTCATCTGAACTTCGTCTGACTTCATTAGGCTTAAACAAAATATATAACAGATATCGGGGTGAAGTCGATATTTATCCTTTCTATCCTCGAAGTCCCCCTTTCCGAATCCTGGCCCGAAGACGCATTCTGACTGACACTTCTTCGTGGCTTTCTTTAATCTGTGCAGGTAAATTCAGCGACAAAATACCGAAATAAACCAAGACGGTGTCCTTCCATCTCCCTACCGATTCATCATACATATTAACCCTCTTAGTCGACAGAACAAATATGATAAAGCGCCATTAAAAAGTAAGAAACTATCGCACATGTATATTAACTGATATATCACTGGAGAGTCCAGCAGCCTACCTAGCATACTCGGTATAGCGACTACGATGGGCTGGGCATCCGAATAATGTTTGTTCGACTCCCGAAAGAGGTAAGATAGGCTAGTTCTCTCTTCAACGCAGCGTCCAGACCAGCTCTGAGTCCCAACCGGCCTCCTATTTTTTTTTTCAGGGGATAAAGTGGCCTGGGCATGAAGTCGACCAGCCAACACCACCCACAGCCGAGGTTAAGAAAAAGTGGACCTATACCTCCACTCCCCATGTTTTCACGGCGCGCGCAGGACAATTTTAGAAAGGCGTAACCCGCACCAATCGCTACAACGCAGCAGAAATAAGCACTGCAGTAAGTCCCGTACGTCACTGCCAAACCCGTCTTTCTGAGATGCACCCACGTCTTACAACAGAGAATCTAAGGCTAAACCACGACAGCCTAGAAATAGTCGAGGTAAAGTCGGAGTAAACGAAGCATGAACACTTCATCTAACGTGGACAAAATGACACTACGGAAATTGAGGTTCTTAGTTCAAGTCATCCTATACTCTACTTCAGAAATCATGTCACAAGTTAACAGTGATGATGGTGCTAAGTTGCGGTTTGCTGTCTTAGTGAAACACCACGTACTCAACTGCATGGGTTATACAGTATAGAAAGAACTACGAATGTGGAAGGATGTGGCAGTGGTCGTAACCTACTTTAACAGAGTACAGCACATTTGCTTGCAGGTACTGAAATAAAAAAACCTTATATAACCTGTCAGAATATCCTCCCTCTGTGCCGAGAAACGAACACGTATCTCCAGGACTCAAAACAGTAGTAGTGACCACTACATCACACCGTTCAGTGCCATTCGCACGATATATCAAACTACTAGTCCTCTGTGGCAACAGAGAATGGAAATTCGTCCTAAAAGAAATATCCAGTATTTTGGTATCACCAATAGTCTTTATGTATTTTGTAAGTGGATAAACGTATAATTTTACCTAACAAATGAAGAAAAAATTCCAAGTGGCAGTGAAACCCAAATTCACATGTATACTGTAATTTTCGTCAGGATATCTATCCCGTTCGAGTTTCCTCAATGTGAAATGCTTTTGCACTTGAAACCGTGTCGTCATGTAACTTAAACTTCAACCGTCAGTACTTTGACATAAACAACCAGGTGACAGGAGGCAAGTTCAATTACCGCACACACTAATGACTGAGTTCCACTATTTGCACCTGAACCCGTATGCCAAAGGGTTCATGCCTTCTTCCTTAATACATAACAACGTGCACGCCCTTCCACGCAGGGGTGTGGCACAAGAGGCACACAGAATTCACATTCGGCACTCTTAATTACGGAAGTAACTTCACTAAGAAGAGTCCCTTCTGAAAGGGAGACCAGGAAATTGACTATATCTTATGAGTTCCGACTGTTCATTACGACATTCGAGTTGTTGGCTATCCCAAGGCAGGCGAATCCATCTGCCTCTTGCTTCTTTTAATATTCCAGTATAAAACTGTCTTCCAATCTATGTCTAAACCTCCCAAGAGGTCTCCAACCTTTAGTTTTTCGAATAAAAATGTACGAATTCTCCATCATTTTCACGCCCCCTCCAACCTACGTCTTTCAACCTACTTTGTGCCACATCATGGCAGTGTATATGAGGCTTCATGTAACTCGGCACTATACGAAAGTTCCGTAACGGCTAGTGACACGTTCCTGTTTTATACTAACCACGCTTCAGCTACATAGGTCCCCTCTATGTATCACCAACAGTTTTGGGATAGTGTGTGACGTATAAATCTGAGAAAATCTGACAGCCCTCGCTGTCTGTTTTATGATCTATCCAGCAACTGACCGATATAAATACGGAAATCCATGAAAACAATGCACTCTTCATTGCCACTTACTGAGACCATACTCAAAGCTGAGATCTGCAGGATATGAATCAGGAATGATATCCACTCAGCAATGGTTTTCGTTCCCGTTTCCAACAACGCCGAATCGTACGTTCACGTCCCAGTGTATCTGTTACACACTGCATACTAATTATCCCTCCGCTAATAAACAATGCTAAACATAACATTGCTGTTAACTATTAAGCAGGTGAGTAGCCCACCTACACGCTTCCAGATGAAGTGCGAATGAGTCAAAGCAGAAGCTGTCCGAATGTGGTGACACAGAAAAATATTCCTTCCCTTGCCGGTAAGGAAACATAGCACATTTTATTTATTAAACACGCATTTTACCGTCATACGGTTACTCCAAAAGCAGCATTTCTGCTCATTTTAACTGCAGCATTGCGTGAAAGTACGTCAACCATCACAGATCTAAAGTAACATTAAAACATTTGTCCAAGAATGTCCACAGCCTAATAAAATACACCATAGAACTCATATCTTTAAGTTGCATGCCTAAACATTGTTTGGCCTCCTGAATGTTTAATTATATAAACAATATTCAACTACGGTGCATAACCTAACTGAAGTGCGTATGTATCATCGTTTACTACTGTTATCAACATTCCTTCTATAGTGGATAAAAACCTGAATATAGCTTCGATATTTACACCGTTCTGTTTCTGTTCTTTTACCTTAAATAACAGCAGAACAGGGCATTTCAGCGAGTTTCCCGTGACAGCTCATCATATCACAACATATTTACTTCACACAAGTCTGCGATTTTCGTCTTGTTAACTTTAAAAATTTGTTTCAGTATATGGCACTACAATGAACTCAGAGCCAGTGCACGAGATTTCTGAATATACAGCACCTCACCAGTCTATGTTATTTCAAGTGTTCTGCCGAGATACAGGGAGTATTTTTACCACAGGACCGAGCATTGCAAAGCTACCGGCATCATCGATCGCTGTGCAAGAACGATGTCGTCCGCTCTACGGCAAGCAGCCCGGCGATACAAAAGACTTTCTGTATCAAGTAAAAAGATCATCCTTACTTAAACAGGTAGAATTTCTATCCTTTATGCTTCGAGTGAAAAAGTCTAACATCAGAGTTTCGACACAATCCTGACGAACCTAAACAAACACGAACACTCATCGCCGCACAAGGCGCGCGCGTGTGTGTGTGTGTGTGTCAGGCAGTTTACTTACAAACATGGAACTAAACGCAGATGTTACACAAATTTCAAGAACGCATAAAACCCTACGCTTTATATTTGGGAGGTACGCAGTTCAAACTCCGGTCAGGGCACAGGCTAACCTAATCAAAGATCTCCACGGTTGTTCTTAGCCCCCCTAGACAACCGTTTCCAAGCAAATTCTTTCAAGTTCAGAGTCCGTAATCGTATTCCTCTGTCACTCACTCCATCCAGTATTTGTAGTGATTTGAGCGTCACTTCATAACCAAACAGCTAACCATGTCCTTTGTCGTTCACACAATACAGAACGTCCTGCTTCATAGTCTGGAGCACAGGGTTCGATTCTCTGTCCAGGAACTGAAATACTTACGCTTCATATACTTTTCCCTACCACTCCAAGAATATTATGGGGCTAAAGTAACCACCTCATATGATGCTCCGGAACAACGCTTGACACAGTGTAATCAAACGACCCACATATCAACGAACCTCCCAAAAATGTGCACAAAATATGTGAGCACCATTAGGTCCCAAGAAAGTGTCAAATAGTAAAATGTACACCCCTGTTTCTCCCTTCGAGAAAACATTTGCGTCGCTGCGGCGGTTCACTGCACTTCCTACAACGCGAAGGGCAGTAGTAGCACTATCCTTGGCCTTGATGAGGGTATGCACCCCAAGTGAAATGCAAGGTGTTTATTATACAGCTTGTATCCTTTGTCTTACTAAGGAGGGACACGATCGAAATGACGCACATTCTCAAACACATGGGTTTCCGCGTTTGACAAGCCCGTAAGTACCCGCATACTTTCCAAACACTGTTTTCATGACCCCAACCCCGCCTTCTGAACTGCAGACCTTAGTCATAAAATACAACCTCAAAATATCAGTTACGACAGTGATTAGTAAGCAGTTCTCGGAAGAATACATGCAGCCAGCTATCTTCGAGATGCTTCCACTTGTAGGGTAAGGCTAAAAGAAGATATAAATAAATAATCATATTTACATTCCATGCATAATCTCTGTTAATATAGATTTCGACTACTTTGTACATGACAGATCCATGATAAGCGTGCCCCTGTCACCTCGGCATGGCCCGTCCTCAGGTTTCGGTTGGAGAAGATGGCCCCCAAATACGCTGGGTAGCTGTGAATATATTGAACAGGCAGTCGCGGACACCGACAAGAGCTGACCCTCCAGCGTGGGGTTTAAGTAATTTTCTAAAAAGCCTCGGACTTGGGACTGTCCCTTTGGAATGACGGGTCTTAAATTAATAGGATGGGAGGGCTCGGGACACGGACAAGCGGCGGGATCTTGTGAACACGGTAATGAACCTTCGGGTTCCATAAAATGCAGCGAATTTCTTCACTAGCCCAAAATTATTAGCTTCTGAAGAAGGGCTCTGGTCTACGGAGTTGCACCTATCAGATACAACCTTAAATTTTCGCAACTTCTTTTTGTTTGTAAACGTTGTCATAGTGTATAAAATGTAGTCAGTACGGCAGTTCAAGGTGCATCTATGTACCCTGATCAGAAATCACAACGGTAACGTACCTACAAAACTGCATTTCAATAGTCCCGTTGCTGGTAACTTCAACCAGCCAGGCACAGTCGGGAATTGAATGCAACCTGTGTTGGCGGAACGCCTGTAAAGTTGCCTATACGCACGGCGCCATGGATACTACCATATTACCAGGCAACCCAAACAACCAGGAGATATATGCTTCGAATGTCTGCCACGTTTTCGACCATCTTCGTCTCAAATCGTTCGCTACGTCTTCGACATTCCTCAAGACTTTTAGTTTTATGTCCTATGCAGGGCAGTGACTAGCTACGGGCTGGAAGGTCCGGGATTCGAATTCCGGTAGGAGGAAGACTTTTCCTTTCGTAACGACCAAAGAGGCTCTGCAGCCCACCCGAACTGCTAGTTAATGGGTACCGCGCTTCTTTGCTGGAGGTAAAGCGGCCAGGGTGCCAAGTTAACCATAAACTTTAAAAAAGTGTCGAGGCTGCGAATGGGCGGAAACATACCCTTAATCCCCCCATATGCCTTTACGAATTGGGAACGGGCAAATTTATCTTTTTATAAGCCAAATGAGCTTACTTTACGTCGGCTTCCACTCTGTATTCGACAAGACAGCTTTCTTCCCTATAATGTCAGTTTTATTTCAGTCATGTTAACTAAAAATAACTGAACAATCGATGGGTACTTACCGGTATAGCACAGGCCGACGAGTGTGTGAGCGTGTCTGCGGATCAGCGGGTTTTCTTTGGACCATTCGACCCGTTCGAGGACATGGTCCACGTAATCGAAGCCGGTCACTGCCGTCACAGTCCACTTCAGTTTAGAGAGAACGAGTAACTCCCAGTTCTGTAAAAATTAAACAATTATTGTAATTGAAGGATTGTTCGAGGAAACCATAATCCAGTCTCTTGTTAGAGAGTCTTTGGGTGAACAGTTCCGAACCATTCGAAGGACGTTATACCTTCGTCCTCACGGAAAAGCAGTCCAAGAAAAGCAGCTGTGCAGCTACTCTTTTTGGGTTGCTTGACTCTGAACACGAACGCATTACGATCCTCCGAAACGATGGGAATTACTCGCCCAACGTCACAGTGTAACAACCCAGAAGACGATTTTACATCGTCAAATAACTTCAGCTTTTATCAGGTCTCCGCTATCGTTATAAAAGGAAAATACTATGGATTTACAGGACGTCTGTGTCGAAAATTTTGTCTGAAGACAAATAAATTGTACCAACAGCAGGACACTCTGTAAGCTCTCTCTCTCTCTCTCTCTCTCTCTCTCTCTCTCTCTGTTTGTCAGCAATCAACATACAACGTTTTGAGAAACAACGGCTGAAAAATGGATTCGCCAACTGGAGCGATGGCCGGCTGATGTCCAAAATGTTATACACCATCATTATACCTTCCTGACTCACCCGTCCCGTATTCATCTCTCAAGTTATTCTTCAGCAAAGTGAAGGAGGAGAGATAAACCAGTAAATCTGCCCCTCTCTAAACAGACCCTAACAATAACTGATTACAGATATTCAACAGTGAAGTAAAACCACACCACACGAACACAATTTTAAAAATTGCTTCTAGCATACAACTAGTGAAATCGAGAAATGGTCAGTAACCCCACATTTCTCACGGTTAGTCATATGACCACAAAATGACCTTTTCTTACTCATTTCATAAAATACAACAGGCATCTTCGTTTACTTTGGAACATCCCATAAGAATCTATTACGTTAGCAGGAACCTACTTCATTTTGTTAAATTAATGGCTGGTCAGAAGGCGGCTTAATGGCGGAACTAATTGGAGACTCCGCTCCTCTTTAAAGTACCCCACTCACCCTTCCAGGAAACTACCCCAAACGATCGCCGTCAGCAACCTGTTGCGCGTCTCGCCATGACTCCTTTTCGCATCTCAAGATGGCAACCGTGCGCATTCCACCGTGACACACAGTACAATATTAGCGGAACATAATCGTAACGTAATATCAGCCTAACGAGCAGCGTGAGAACGCGAAAGGATTCCAGCGATACTACTTCCGTAACAAGGGCACATACGCCCGCCAATATCATACGTTATCTGAATACGCGAGTGAATACCTGGAAGTACAGTTGTCGCTGTCCCTATTCCGTTAACATTTCTTCTGAAAACAGTAGTGGAAAGGTATAGACTATATTCCGATTTCAGCACACATATACTGGATGCGTTATCTGCAAGTTTGTGAGAAGCCTTGACTGCAGATATAAATACATAAATGCCAACTGGAGGCCTTCGCTCTTCTTCGACGTTATGCGGCGTAGGTTGGTTGTTGGCCAAGCAGTAGCGGAAGATTCTTCTTGGACTGCTTGACCCTTGAAGATGGAACCGATGTTATCCCGAAACGTCGGTAACCAACTACCAACCTACGCCACGGAAAAGCGAAGGCCTAAACTACATCGCAGTGGAGGCCTGAAATGTCGCTAATGCTGAGTTATTAAGCACTAAAAAACTATGACGTATAAAGGTGTATAGTATTTCCCTTGTATTGACTTCAACACAGTTCACATTACGTTTATAATAATTCAAATAAAGGCGACGGATTAACTGCAGTTATATTTATGGTAAATCTTTTTGTACCTTGAGCCGTTTCTGGAAAAGAAACTGATCAGCCTTTTCTTGGGGGGGGGGGGGGGGAGATCGAAGTTGCAACTGACATTTTGCATAAAGTACTAAATATGCCAGTCCAACAGGAACCAGAATATAATTGATCCGATAACCTTTATTTTACATCAAGAACACCAAACTGTACACCAATTCGTTAGGCGGCTTCTGAGACCGAACACGGGGCTGACTAGACACACAGATAATTCATCTCAGCGTCTTTCGATTAAGTTTGATATTGGCGAGCCACACTACACGTTGCCAGGCGATAAGTCCAAAGGTTGTGGGAACGATGTAATTCTGGTTCAAAGATGTCTATTTTAACTTAAAACGGACTATCACACAAAATATTTACATAGGACAACTACAGATCTATTTATTATCCACAACTGTAATGTAACACATATGTCGATGTGCATATTTACTGAAATACGACGAACACTTTACGTCTCAGTACAATTCGACATCGACATTTCTGATAACCTTTCCACTAAATCAGTAATTACTTGCAATGAATTGAAGACCACAGGCGTAGGGACACTGCAAAGATTCCAATGTATGTACTGCACTGGCGTGAGGTTTTCACACTCGTTTTAATTTAATACGACTTCAGGCAACAATTTGGACTCATTCTTCAACGTGCATCTGACAACGTGGCGAATCCCTTCTAAAGCTGTGGCATACAAACCCCTACTGCCCACAGAGGAAAGTAATCTCTCAAGCTGAGACATACATTCCTTTCACTAGCTGATTTGCGCAGAAACTGTATCTGCTGCTGAGTCTGACACTGACCTTATGAATAGGGCCGACATGATGTCATTCACTGAAGACACAGCAGACATGTGCAGTTTTTAGGCACCATTCTTAAAAAGAGTCCCTCCATAACGCAGTCTAAAACAGCACTCGTCACTGTTATGTACTAAAATAAACTGTAATAAACAGCCTCGTAATGAAGACCAGCTCTAAAAACAAACGAAAAGAATGAGCAATTTGTCAACTCAACACTCTAGTGTGAAGAAGCATCAGCTAATGAAAGGAAGGGAAGGCGCTCCGAGACATGCTTTCAAGTCTCAGGCTATTAAGGAATTTGTTCTTCAAGAAAACGTTCCCATAATCTACAATGAAATGGACACATAATGGTATAACAGGCCATCAACAATATTTGTTTCCCAATCTCAGGTTCCTAATTTGGGCTGCAGCACCTGCACTGAATCCACAACCTGCCCCCTCTTTCAAAACGACCCATTTTAATATCATCTTTCTATCCACGCCTGGTCCACGTGTTGGCTGTTCCACTCCCCTGGACTTGAACCTGCAAGATCAAGACAGCGTAGCTGGGCGATGAGAGTTAAAGCAAACACGTTTCTTCCTAATGCGCATGTTACGCGAGTACGCGCATGACATTGGATATTATTCAGTACCGCCGCTCTCTATTCTTTCGGGGGACTGGGTGCCAGGGTGTCCAGTGTCGAAGTCTGACAATAATTGGCATGGCTGATTCATACACAGTTTGTAAACACATAACATGGACTGGCTTTACTGACCTGACCTTGGTGAGGAACTCTTTCGAGGAAATGCCCATATTTTCCTTCGTCCTAAACACGTTCCAGTATCTTATCTGAATTAATCCCCGACAGTTTCCTTCTCGACTGTGTCAAAGTCGCCAATCATCCTGCGATTGACACTCTGATATGTCGTAACTTCACTCCCGAGGTTCAGAATGTATGCTACCTTCACCATGCCATGCAGGTTTATAGCACGGAAACAAAACGATTTCTATTCCGTGAACACACCCCTCACGCTACGAAAGAGGAGTTCGGCTTGTATTGGAGCTCTGGCGAATACAATTCGAACATCCCTTCTGATAACAAAGACATATGAGGGTATTTGCGACTACATGAACATATGCCTCTCTTGAGTGACGCGGCTTAGTGAAATAGCGCAACAAGGTATTTGCCGTCTGTCGTTTGTGTTTACGGTCTCTTAGGCTGGGAAAGGAAGGAGGAAGACATTTCCTCCTCGCTTGCTTCGCGCCGTATGATAACCCCCAAATGTGTGGAACAAATAGCGAGACCGGTCAACATGCATGGACAGAAACACATGCAGGCAACTCCCGTGCGACAGAAGAACGGAAACAAGAAAGCAGTGGAGCGGCGCATGTCTCACGACAGAAAACGGGACGTTTGTGTGTGTGTGGGGGGGGGGGGAGAATGACTGATATCGTAGGCTTAATTATCATCGACGAGTTTCCCAGTGGTTACACAGGTAAGATGCAAAGTCGATCCTTCCATGAAAACGCACAAACGAAGTAAAGCTTCATAGTTCAGACTTCCTCACCTCATTAAACATTTCTTCAACTTCATAGCGGTAAACAGCAGGGTCACTTTGAATGCGAAACACAGAATGTGGACGTAGCGATCGCAGCCTATTTTACGACATCCTAGCATTTGCAAGAGGGACACATGAAAACTACAGAAAATAAACGGATATCTCCACGTCGATATGCTAAGTCTGGACCTCTTGTAGAACACGAAGTAGGTCAAATCAATGAACCGCGATGTTAGCGTACCAAACATAACCTTAGCACTAATTGGAAGCCAATGTGCCATATGTAATATGATCTCCCGATAGGGTAGTTAAATAAGCCACAAATAAGTAAACGCAAAAACAGTAACACACGTACGGGAACAAATTTGGCTCTATCCATAAGTGGGCACCCATGGCATTTTATTTTTAATTTTTTAAAATGCAACATTTACTGAATGCTCCATCATAAAAAGCACTGGGTTTATTCACAAAAAACTAAACAAACCAAAACATAATTGAATTTTTTACATCGCGAAATAAACTCTACTTTAAAAAACTTAAAAATGGGGCAGAGAATACCAAATTTTGAGACCTGGCCACACCCAGCACACCCCATGCGCATGCCTACGATGCTACCGTTTATTCAGAACACTGTGGTGGCATACCTGTCATGCAGTGAAAACATTCCCGACCCAATCGGTTAACTGGTTAACCGCAAACGATGAACATAACTGCACTTCATTGATGTCTCGTCTGATGTCCACCACTACACCTCGGAGCGAAACTATAGACTTTTGCATACGGAGCAACCTCAGTTCTCCAGTTACCAAAACAAGAAACAAAAACCACACCGTTAATCTTGTTCACAAGTAGGTAAACCGATTCAGGATAACCGATTAACTGGTATAACGGCTTGACCGGGCTTCAATTCCCGGCTGGTTCCGTGGCCTCCAGGTTAAGAACTGCTGCATTAGACACATCGTACCCCCACAAGAAAAGTGACACAACTCTAAGATTTTCAATGTTCAGCTCATGCCGTCATTTTGTAGAAAATATTTTCTACAAAATGACTGTAGAAAATATTATTTTCTACAAAATGACCACATGATCTGAAAATTGCAAATTTTAAAGATGTGTCACTTTTCTTGCGGGGGGTGCAACATGTGAGCCGCATACGAAGGGTCCAGGGAATAGAGGCAGTTACAGTACGCAGTTTGGCCATAACACTGCGGCACCCGACCCAGTGGCCGCGCGGCCTAAGACGTAAGTCTTCGGCCGTTCGCCTGCTGGGATTGTGGGTTCGAATCCCGCCGGAGGCATGGATGTCTGTCTCTTGTGAGTGTTGTGTTTTGTTAGGTACAGGTCTACGCGTAGGGCTGGTCACTCGTCCAGCGGAGTCCGACCGAGTGTTGTGTGTCTAAATGAGTGTGATCGTGAAGCCTCGAGAACGGGGAAAGCCATGACCCGAAAAAGGGTTGAAAAGTGCCATATAAAAAAAATACACATGAGTTAACACTTCTACTCTTAAACCAAAATCAACATCACAAATGTGATAGGCTTTACCGGATATATACACCAGACGGGGTCTTGACAGCCTCGCAACCGATACAAGGGAGGGAAGTCACAAGTCAGCGGAAATGACGTGGCTTTAAGTTGCTTACAAAGTTAACTGAACACTAAGTAGGATGAGGGCGTTATGCATGTATATTAAACAGCATACTATTCAGACTTACCCGGACGGGCGAAAAGGACAATGTTAAATTAAGAAGCTTTATAACTTATTCCCACAGCGTAAACAAAGGGCTCTAACAGCTCCGCCAAGTACATGCAGCGCCTCAATTCACCTTCGGAGACCCTGCTGAAAATAAAATTCCACTGCTTCCTACAGGTCTACAGGATAATAATATGCAACTAATACCTAGGTATAACTAAACCACACACTTCTTTCACGCTAATGGATATACATACGGGCACGGTGCGAGAAATGGGGCATCAGATTCAGCAAAAAGGTACTGTAAAGGAGTTATGAAACCCTGAATACTGCCAATTATTGTCCTAATTGCAACAAACACTTCGTTATATCAGTGTACTGTATTCGGTATGCTTCAATGGCTTCCTGACCCCTTGCATTCCGCTTTTAGAAATGTCGCATGATTCTTTCAAGAATCCATTCCTTCCCTCCCCCAACGGGCTTACCTGCTGAACACACTTTCTGCCCTTCTGTTAATAACACGGTAGCAACACCTAGAATTTACAAGACTGACAATCCCACTTGTTTGGACTTTCGCTCAAAATTGCAGTCAACTGTTCACGGGCAGCTGACTCCGTCATGGAAGGGATTTTTGGATTTTCCAAGAAAGTCCAAGTCACATACCTGTCGATGGCTATATTACGTAATTCTTCAAGATTGAAGGCTTCTGGGATGTTACGCTTTGTCGACCAACAAACAGTTCTCTAAATTTCGAAGGATCTTATTGCTTTCATCTTCAGGGTCACGCAGACCAAGAAGATTCGACAAGGCAGAACATCCCGTAACACTTCAATCTTAACATCGTGATCGCATGATACTGGCATTTCATAGATAATGCGGGGTCAGAGTAACATGAAATGCGATCGACTGAATACATCAGTAACGACAATGGTAATAACAGCTACGACAACAATAATTCTTAAAACAATCTAACGAGGGTAGTGAAAGAATAATAAAAATAATATTATTTAATTGTCGAAATAAACATAGGTTAACAACAACTAAACTCTTTGTAACTAATAATGAGCACAATTAAGTTCAACCACTAGGTAGGCCAACAATCGAGTTTTTTTTTTGAACATAACATAGTACAGGGGGCATTGGTAACGCATGCACATCTAGCAGGACAACAGCGACGGTTAGAACCAACAATAAATAGCGCAAACTCTCGGAGATATCGAGTTGGCACACGAATGCAGACAGTATCCAAAAACGATGCACACGTCTTTGTTACACCGTAAGTAGCAGCCAGGAAAAGCTACGCCTGGGTGACGCTTCTTACCACAAAAAGCACGAAATTTCAAGTGATTTAAAACATTTGCATACTTACGCTGTAACTGATCAAACAACGATGATGCTAAAGTGACGAGAACTTCCACTGGATGCGTTTACGCTTACTGACATCAGACGCAGTAACTGAATTCCATACGACAGTGGCATATTCTAATTTAGATCTAAGGTAAAATGCAGCAGCATCATGAAGCTGCCCACAGAGAAAAGGGAAAAGTCATAGTCCAGATTTAGCAAACAACCGGATGATGATGATGATGATGACGATGATGATGATATACAGGTTCAGCATCCCTTATCCGAAATGCTTGGAACCGGAAGTGTCTCGAATTTCGACTTTTTTGGATTTTGGATGTATAATGAGATAGCTTGGGGATGGGAACCAAACCTAATGCGAAGTCCATTTGTGTTTCAAATACAGTTTCTGAATATACAGGTTTTATTTACGGTATAAAAACAATTGAGAACTGAAGTCAATTACAACCTCAAACTGAGCACTGAATTTATTTACAAGTATCTACATCTCTACAGCAATGTGTTCATGTTGGCGGGCAAAACATTTCGGATTTTGGAGGTTTTAGGATTGCGGAATTTCGGATAAGGGATATCCAACCTATAATAACAATAATAATAATAATAATAATAATAAAATACTGGCAAAAGAACAATACATCAAGCTACAAGATAGAGTGTGTGCTCCATTACACTTCAACATATGTACGGAACTAGGGGTAAAATTAGACAGTGAACTCTGGTATGAACATGTACCAAAATCAGTAGAAACAAGTCAAGTGGGCAAGGTAACCATATTATGGAATCAACAAGTGCAAACCGACAGAACCATCCCTAACAATAAACCAGACATCATAATCCGGGATAATGAAAAAGGAACATATTTGCTAATTTATGTGGCAATCCCGGGAGACAAAAATGTGATAAGGAAAGAAGCCGAGAAGATTCTAAAATATCAAGACCTCATAACAGAAATCCAGCGCATGTGGAATGTAAAAACAAAGGTGACGCCAGTCATAATAGGAGCAACTGGAACTATTTCAAAATCCTTCAGAAAATACTTGAGCAGCATACCAGGAAGGCACGATATCAAGGAACTACAGAAAACAGCTATATTGGGCATAGCACACACACTACGGGAAGTGCTAATGTAGAAGCACAAAGGAGTTTAATAATGAAGACAGCATTATATGCACCATTAATAGCATGCGCGGAATAGCTGCGACACTGTATACCCTAGAAACATGGTTAGTTTCAGGTATATAAGTGTGAATACCCTGCATAAAGGAGATGATGATGATGACGATGATGATAATAATAATAATAATAATAATAATAATCGGTATAATTACATATTATCAGTACACAGGATATTCGAGTATCTAGTTCGGAAAACAATACTCCTTGGCCATCAGTTTTGAAAGAAAGCCCGCCATATATGATTCAAGAATGTAACAACAGGTGCAAAGACATTTAGGGTAAGGGGGCGCACAAAATGACTCAAACCCATTACAAAGAGTTCCTCTTTACCGCGATATACGCGTTATGCTTCTGAGTTTGAGGATATGAGGTCACTTATCCCGCCAGCAACAAAGAAGGGCCTATCTATTACATCCGGGGGTCACCAACAGAATCATTAGGTCATCTTCGTTTTCGTGCAGCAACCACTGTCCTATGAATTCGGTTCCACCTGCCGGCACATTATAATGAACAGTGGTTTACTGGTCCGAGCTCGTGCCTAGTCAGTCTTTCCTTTTTTGTGGTCAAACGTCTTCCGCCCGTCTTCTCATCACATTCCTCACTTCCTGGGGTACATGGCTGCTGAAGGAGGAAATAAAGGAACTGCGGGCCAAAAGACAATCATCATGCGCTTCCTCTTGGTGCCCAGCGACCTTAAATCCTGTTACCGGTTTTTCAGCTTTTAGTGTTTTACACTGTTCTTAAAACACATAAAAAATCAAAGCCAGGTAAGGACACAAAGAAAATATTCCTCCGTATCATTCACTATTTTCATTCATCCGCCTTGCCTTGCATGTGGCGTAGTAAATCAGCAACGTGCACAACACCCCTTTCTGAAACAGTCTACCATTCATAAAACCTTGTGTGTGCGTGCGTGCGTGCGCGCGCGCAAGCGTGTGTGACGCAACAGCCCTACTCGGGCCTAGGCCGCTTCACTGTGGAGGCTTTGATATCACATGCAGCGGGCCACACCACACACAGTAGGAGTTCTCTGGACGAAGGATCGGCCTGTCGCCTGACAACACGCAACACTCACAAAACAACAGGCATCCATGGCCCGGGGGGATTCGAACCCGCAATCCCAGAGGCCTCAGACATACGCCTTAGACCGCGGAGCCACCGGGATCGGCTCAATCTTCTAAAGGTAATGCAATCCGATTTACAGGCCTGGACAGGTCCTTGAGGTTCCAGAAGGTTGAGGCTCCCAGATTTTTAAACAATCGGCACATGAAGGTGGTAAGGTTGTCAGCCCTACGCATCGGCCGCCTTTTGCCCCCCCCCCCCCCCCCCCAGAAAATACTCATGGTACTCATTTTTGTTAGAGGCTGAGTCGACCCCAGGGCCATAATGCGACCGAAAGATTTATGTCAATGAAAAATTCCAACGCCACCATCAAGAATCGAACCCGCGACCTTCCAGTTTGTAGTGCAGTGCATCAACCCACTGCGCCGCCGCCTGCCCCGATACCATCTTCTACCTGGTTTCATCTCCCTAACACGGCACGGCCGTGTGATTACTCGCCAGTCTCTCACCGTGGAAGCCCGGGTCCAATCCCAGGCCAGTCCACGTGGGATTTATCGTAAGCAAAATGGCAATGTGACACGTTTTTCTGCTGGAAACAGTTGCCAATGAACTGCACAGAAATAGTACTGCTCCCAACAGACGAAAAGACTGCTCGAGGCTACGTAGACTCCGCAGCTGTGCATGAAGCCACCTGATCTGGCTCAAGGCTCGATTCCACGGCCTGCCTGATACTGTATCGCTGACGCTTTCGGATTAAGTAACTCAACAACTCCGTACAAAACGTCGCGGTTGGGTGATAAGCTCTACTGGTCCGTGTTCGTGAGGCCCGGAGTTTGAGTTCTTGGTTCGAAGTCCGGATATCGTGAATGACGTATTTCCTCCTTTTCTACTCCCTACGAGCGAATCCTGGTACAGAGGTATCTTCACATAGATTACGTGCTCTCCTTCCACGTGTGCCCCAATCCATCACTCACAATCACTTCATTCTACGCTACATAATAACCTATGCTAAGGAGAAAGCGCCACTCAATAAACTCACAAATGGGTCCCATTAGTCACTTTACCCACGCAATTTTGTACTCCGTTGTTTTAAAATACTAAATGCATTGCACGCCACTAAAGAAATTTAATTACGGGTCTGGGTTCCGGACTTTAACACTGCGGTCTTGTGGGAGATTACAAACATACCAGAGAAGAAGATGGATGCAGTAGGCTACTCCGAAACGTCGATAATCATACACAATCCTACAAGGTGTCACAGCCCAAAAACCTCAATTATTAAGAACTTAAGCTAAGACAGCTTAACCAGGACAGCGCGGGCTAGGGCCGTAAGGCAAAATGGTGGTTGGAACATACGTATTTTCTCCTGTAACGCGACCAGAAATGCACTGTTTCCCATCTACCCGCATATGCGTTCGTCAGGGTGGCACTTCCACCGGCGTTAATGGCGGCGGAAGCACGAAGCTAACTAATCACCTCCATGTGGTACTGAAGTCTAAAATGCGTGGAGTCGTACCTTCATTCGATTCACGGCCCTTCATATAATGCTAGGATAAACGCAACTGCAGGACACGCACTGTAAAATTGAAGACATATCTAAGAAGACTCCATGCACTGTACTTCCCTTACATGAAGTTTCCACCTTCTAATCAACTAACCTCCTAGCACAGGCTATGACATTCCTAGACAGCTATGTCGAAGGGTCATCACAGTCAGCACAAAATCAAGCCACTATAACTATCCTGATCAGCTTCATATTTTGTACTATTTACCAACTGTCAACAAAATGGTTAAAACAAGAAGGGTGGAAAGGAAGGGGTATAGGAAAAATGAGAAATGAATACACAATTGTGGCTGGTCAGCCTGAACATACGATAGGTCTTCAGGTATCATAGTGTAAATTGGGATGGGGTGGGGGGGGGGAATATAAACAGGGACCTAACAGAAATAATGTACTGGCCTTAGATGGGATTGATGTGGCTGAAAATACGGTTCAACAGAGGGTTCATATCAGCTCCTGTGAGCATCTTACGAACCTTCGTGTTTCTCAAACGCCGGGGAATTTCATGACTTGATGAGTGATAACTAATACAGTTAAAATTTCAATTCAGGAACATACTATTCACACATGAGCAGAACTGTATTTGCCTTAAAAACTCCTCATAAACCCAGACCCTTCCAAGTCTGATCTTCTCATTTGCTTGTTATGACTAGCACTCTGGAAAACCTTGTACCACTGGGTGGATGTGTTAAGATACGATGTAACGTTAGCTACAGACTCAAATTAAAGGCGTCTCACCTTCATTTCCTCTGGTGATATGCTATGGTCCGTATACAAGCACAGCACATCCACTGACAGGGAGTGCCACTCTCTGATCTTAGAAGCCAGCAACAAGCACACTGCGGCCACGAGCTGAAGCTGGCGGCGAGATATGCCACAGGCGCACAGGAATCGGTCCAGGAAATTCACGGCCAGTGGAAATACCTGATCTTCACAATGCTGATCTTCACATACCTTGCATAAATAAAAACAAAAACACATTACTATAGCCAGCGCGGACTACCAAACAGCTTAAAATGTTGCAGGCAAGAAAGGTTTCTTTGTACACACATGGAGAGCCGATACAGCTAAAACGACGTGTTCACTTTTCAAAATTAGTATGACACTTCAACGAGGAAGCACTACGAATAAAATTGTAACATACTATCTTCCGAAGGTTCTGATACCCTTTTATACATGTGACTAAACACATATTTTTAAAAGTATTTTGCGGAAAGCCCAAAATCGTTATTGTAGGAAGAAGCCTGGGGTAAGAAGACTGTATCTCCTGACCAATAAAAATGAGGGTAAGAAACGCCATCTGCCTGATGGATGTAAGCATGTTCAAAGCGTCGTAATTTCAAAATCCAATATAATCTAATTCGCAGGGGTGCACCCAAGTGGGGGGGGGGGGGGCTGTCGGGCTGCATCCCCCCCCCAAACCCCGCAAAATCACAATTTTAAAACACAGATTTTTAAGATATTATGATATCAAAAGTATTGCACGATTTACCCTTCAGCCGAAATCAGCCACTGAAATCCGCTGACGCCTAGTACATTAGAATTTTGAAAAAAAATTAATAACACTTAAAAAACAAGAGGACAAGGCACTGATTGAGTCATGGAACTTGTAGTTATATTCGTATGTATATAAATGCAGTTGCAAACAGTGTCAAGTTATACTTACGACAAGATTTTTATAACATAATTTTTAAAATCAAACAAATTGCATATAGCCTCAGGGTCAACCACCGCCAATGAAAAATTCTGGGTGCGCACCTGCAGTGTTAGTAAGTCCATCCGCACGCTCTGTATCTTGGAAATGAATAACAGTAGCAAACTGTAAACACACAATTCTGAAGACGGATTAACCGTTCTGTTACATGCATGGAAAAGCGATCGCTTGGAGAAAATCCAAACTAATGCCGTCCATAAGACACGCAGCAAACCCCATACGTCACCCAAAGAAATTTGGCACCGAACTGCCCCAGACACCAATCTCAAGCACAAAGCCTGGGGGTTGCACAGGCTGCCCAAAAACAATAATGGGTATCATATCTAGAGATCTACAAAGTGCCCAAAAAAATAGGCACAGGAAACGCAGAAACCAACCGTTGACGTGTAAGATACTGAATCACTGTATTTATCTATGTGACACATGGGTTGCTGCTTGACCATGAGATTCAGGATAAAGTCGAGGGATGAATGACGGCACTAAGCACCAAGAACATCGAATACTGCTCTCCAAACCGCACAGCAGATTTTTCTGCATGATCATGCTAATGTGTGCATATAATTCAGCACATAATAAGATGGTGGAGCGAATTTCTGTCTCAGCTAGTAGATCTTCGAAACAATTTCAACCCCCTACTGACAATACTAAAATTAAACATCTCAAGACACGAGATCGATTTAACGGAGTCCGAAGATGGGCTTTGTGCAAGCACTTGGTTTAACCAGTGAGTGGGTGAACTAGCGAGATGGTTCAGGTACACAGTTCCAGGTGTAACAGGGTACCCCTTAACGACCAAAACAATTTACGTTGTGTGCATTTTCATGACACAACATCCGGTTGCCAAGCTAATGGCCATCAAACATTAATGTCCATTTCAAATACACAGAAATACAAGAATTCGGGCGCCATTATTTCCTCAAGACTGAATTAAACATCTTGACCATTACAAGTGATTCATGAAATGCAGTTATTGTCATGCCACGCTGAGATCGTCAAGGGATCCTCTAGCAATAATACAATACCCTTGTATATGGTCATTATTTTATCGGACAAACATCGTGCAGTACTCACTGTCAGCTCGCTCATCGTATTAACCTAGCCCACTCGTTAAGACCGACAAAATGCGCGGCGGAATAGCGTCGGGAAATGACACACTATTTTTGTCTGATAAAATAATGGCCCTGTATTTGAAGAATACTGCGTTTGATCCTCACGACCAAAGGTTTCGTGTGTTTCCTCAGTCTCTAGTAGCTTCAAACAGGCTTCGACTGCTTTCCCACCTCATTCTACACTACTTACCTCAGCAATCGAAACACCGTCGTTCAAGTAACTTAGAATCAACAAGTATCAAGGGCCTGACCAGTTTCCGAAACACGTTCAATTTGTACATAGGACGCTGTATACTTTATTTCGATTACCAGAGTAACGTATTAACCCTTTAAAGATGAAGCGTATCTGTTTTATATAAGGACTCAGTGCGTACCGCGCTGTAAACACTCTCCACTTCAGTTATAAAAACCAATCTCTTCATGTTTTATAACGCAAAAGTTGCTGTTTGTTCTGAGATCCGTACAAAACACATAACGCAATGTGGGTACCACGTAGAATTTTTTAATGTTAAACCTGGTGGTACGTAAAGTTACCGCTAGGCTTTAAAAGGTTAATGAGTCAGATCTGTGATTTTCAAACTGTGGTTCGCGGAAATCTTTCGGTGAATTAATACGCACGAACTTGAAACGTACTTTGCACGTTTCAGGTAATTCAGAAAAGATATCTCGCTGCGTCTTGAACAGTCCTCTTCAACCAAAACCACGTTAAATCATGTATCCAAGCAAAAGGAAAAGTTAATATCTTCAATCATACTTCTCAAGAATGGAAAAAGTACACAGAAATAACCTAAGTGATGTCGGATGTCCTCATGGTGATGAATGTGAAGGCGAAGCAGCGTAATTTGGTTTATACATACCAACGTTTTGGACGAACCTACTGCATCAGGTTAAAACAGCATGGTAAAGGGAAAATGAAGGTAGAGAAATAGCGAAAGGAGCATAGGAACCATGGCTGCGAGACAGCCAATGGGAGACCGTGGCCCGTGAAAAAGACCAAATCACTTTTAATGGGAAGACAGATGACAAAAATCCACCACAAACATGGAGGCAACAGGTTCTTCCGAAATAATGATACCTATCTACCAAACCGTACACAGTGTCAAAAGACAGTTACACGTAAGCAGTGTATCTCAGACAGATATGCTGCACAACCTTAATCTGAACAAGATATGCAATGTACTATAACGTAGCATTGTGGCGCGTTCGCATAATGTTCATACCTCCTCGGCTATCCTAACAGCCTCATACCATTTCAATCCAAGACAGCGCTTTTATTGCGATTAAATGTCGCCAGCAACAAAATAGCATACTTAAGTGTTCAAGTAAAATGTCCAAAATTGCCCTATTTTAACCAAACTTGGATTTTCTCGACAGATTTTCATAAAGTCCCCAACATCAAATGGCACGGAAATCCGTCCAGGTGCAGCCGCGCCGATACACGAACACAGAGGTTCGGACGGACATGACGAAGCCAACTGGCGGTTTTCGCAACTATCGAACGCGCCTAAGTCTTACACACGAGTGGTCTTTATTGAGGAACGCGTAACAGTTCCTTTAGCATTTCAAATGAAGTTAACAGACGAAGTGAGCTGCGTAATGAACATTCCCGTTTTGCAAAACATATTTTCAGGGTGTTTCATATCCCATTTCATAAAACGTCCACTAGCATACTCATACAAATGTAGCTACTGGAAGAACCTTCGCGATTAAAGGTCGGTTCATCCGCAAACAGGAAACGGTCAGATCTACAAATCGGCTTATTTTGAGTGATGATAAATATCCGAATCAGTGATTCGATGTTAATTTAATGACTGTCGAATCCAAAGGTCAAGGGTGCATCCGTAAACAGGAAACAGGTCTTCTACAAATCGGCTTGTTCTCAGTGATAATGAAATTTTGAATCAGTGATTCTATGTTAATTTAATGACTGTCAAATCCAAAGGTCAAGGCTCAACAAGTTTTGGGCGCCAAGTCGCCAAGGCCCCCTGGTATATTCAGGCGAATACCCACACCATATCAGTACCGCGCTTTGTAAGGACTAAAAGCCAACGTACCAAGCACGAGGCACAGAACGTTTACTGCCACTGTGACAGTCGAATACGCATGCGCATGAACCCAGCTATGCAGCTACGAAAAATGAGCGTTGCTAACATTTTACACACCCCATGATTAAGTGCCTCAAAATAATCTGGTATTCAGCTTTAAACGAATAGGGTTCTTTTTTCATGATCTTGTGTATGTTGTAGCTAACCTCCTCATCCCACGTCCATCTTCATCCACAACTAGCGCACACGTCATGGATTGGTGCCGGGAGCTCAAATGGTTAACTTTGGCAATGACGAGGAAGCGAAAATTTCTGCTTGTGATATTACACTAATTTAATTTTTGGGAGGCACAAGATTCTCAAGACGCCGACGGCTGCCTGCTGGAACGTGTCACCGTGTAGTCTGGCACAACCGTACCGACGTGTCAGGGGACTGTGCTGTCATCAAGGTAGGCCTACCCTCATGTCCTAGTGGAGGCAGCAGAGTGCCCGAAAAGTGGGTACCCTCTACCACGGTGTCAGCAATCTCTTCTACGCTGGAACTCAAAATGGAAGCCTCTGCGGACTGATGCTTGTATAAACTCGTATTGTTTTGTTATGTAGAATTCATTCCGCAAGACTCTGCAGGCCTTCCAGAACCCACTTAATATTACCGTATATATACTCCATCATCTCTCAAGTCCAACTATTACATTAGTGTTTCCCAGTAAACATTTTGTATGTATGACCTGTTTCCTCAGTACTTCTACGTGTTCCTCTCATTTTCACCCTCATTTACTTAATTACACCAAAAATACCGGGCAACTGTAAAACTGATCATACGCCATTACGGTTGCGGTGATGTAAAGGAAATATGCGACGCAATCTGCAATTAGGTGGTTAGCTTTTTAGACTCCGGCCGCCACGTGTCCAAAGAATAATGCCCTCACACCCAAGGAATGACGACTTTAAGTAACAGACACAAATATCAAATTCAAGATAATATCCGTCTAAACACAAGTACGTTCCATTTATTTACAGAACAACATGTTTCGGCTGATGTACGCCATCTTCAGTTTCACAACTCTTATTTTTCAAAACAACGAAGAATGAATAAAATTCTATAAAATTCGACATTCAAAATTAGAAAATAATACGAAGAAAATAATGCGAAGAAAATTCCACCACACTGTTACAATATCCTGTACTAATATCAACCTCTTTCATTGCTGCAAGTTTTCACAGCATGTTCACCAGTTTGGTAAGTCACTGCAGATGGTGAACATTCTATGATAACGCGTAGCAAGGATAAAGATTCATACTGGTACAGGATATTCTAATAGTGTAGTGGCATTTTCTCCGCACATATTATTTTCTGATTCTGACCATAACAAATTAACATTTTTATCACATTTTATAGATCTCTATTCATTCCTCAATGTTTTGAAAAATAAGCATTTTGAACTTGAAGATGCCCTACATCGGTCGAAACATTTTGTTCTGTAAATACATGGAACGCAGTTGTGTTTAGACGTATTTTATCTTGATTCTGTTGTAAATAACACAAAGGAACGACATTCTTTAAAACAGCAAGTTCCTGTTCACATATTTATTTCATACCCCTGTCACTTCCTCTGACAACCAAACACTTTCTTCGCCATTTCTTTCTCTACACCCTCAATCTCGTACATAGTAGGCCTACTCTATCTACGCCGACATATAATGTAAATTCACCCCATATACCCGGTAAATCTGTTATTCTTATGCTGTTCATGGCTATACTATTCTGCTAAAAACCGTGCTGTAACTCTTGAAAGACAAACAGCGGCACAACATAATGATAATTAAATATAAGCTCGTTGCAAGGACTTCATAACAAACTGAAACTGTAGGTGTGTATTAAACATTTACCGAATACCTGACTCACATGACAATGGAAGCAAACAGCAAAACCCATATAAGCCACACAATTAAGAAAGTTTCTTGTTAAGAGCTTTAGTCAAAAAGACGCTGCACTGTAAATGGCAATTTACTGTTTAGAAAACAAGATGACCCCTGTATTTGCTTATGACTATGAATTAACGACGTAAGATCAGATTACAAGAACACACATTACCCGCGCCATTATTATTAAATAGTTTGTGTTATAGTAGTACTGCATCACGTAGCCGATTCAAATGCTACTTCCGATTCTTACTTTGTAAATGGCACCACTCTACGCAACCCAACTGCCATGCAATCGGTTCGATCATAACCCTGAACCATTACGCTGTTTCCAAAAGTCATTATGATGCAATTACTACTTATTGTATGCAACTGGCTATTACATGTCACCAATGCAATGACTATTTGTAATGTACCAACTTCGTTATTAGTACTGCAAAAACAAAAGACATTGTACTGCTTCATATTGCTCCAAAACTAGATTCATAACCTGTTCTTCATTAGACATTTTATCAGTCAACTTCTCAAGTTTCAATAACATGATGACGTCTCAACAGAATTTCATTACGGCTACACACGCAAAGTTCTTTTCACGTGTGGTTATTACTAATATGGATCTTCACCAACTGACAAAATACACACAATATGACTCAAAGAATTACCTACCTCCAGCATCCATGTCGACACAACTTTCCGCATATACGGCTGAATATCTTTCTGCACAGTACCAAAATAATTGCATGCAGGTATATACACTGTCTCCAAGTCCAACAGATTTTGCAGAACTCTCATGTCTTCGAAAATAACACGATCTCGCTCCGCCAATCTGCAATCTGCTAGCCTTTCAGCGCACAACAAATCCATTCTTCGAGGAAATTTCAACAGCTACAGCTGAAAACACAAGTCGTGTTGTCAGCTTCAGTGTAATGTTCCCACTAAATAACACAAGGAAATTTCCAGACGAAGGAGTTTACCACGAGAAATTAACATACGATATTTCAACAACCAAACGATACCCCGCTTCGATTTTGTTTCTTTTCAAGGCAGGTCACAGATGTGTCAACTTCAATCACACGCGTGTTCACGTCACCGCAACTTGTTACTACCTCGACCGCACCACACACAACCCACGTACGGCCAGACAACAAATGCCACACACATGGGCGATCCAGTTGGTCGAGCTACTCCACATTACTCTCTGGCGGCGGCCGAAAGACACAAGCAGGTCTGCACTCTGTCGGAGATAGTGAAACTTAAACACGGAGAGAGAGAACATGGCTAACACCGTACAATGGATGAAAAACAATTGTCCCACGACTGCACAGTGGATGAAAAATAATTGTCCCGTTATAGTAGCCCCTAAAATGGAAGTGGAAAAGGGACGAGAAATATGTGCCACAGTATCAGGTTCTGTGATTGTAAAACAACATAGAGCTGAGACCTGAGGTTCTCAAAGCTGTTACAATTAAAATTACAGTTTTTGCGATGTGACGCCGTGGAATCTGGTAGATATATATAACACATCACGGCGTCCCACCCTAGAAAACAATAATCTTAAACAGAAGAATTAGAAAGCATTACGTGGGGGGTGGTGGAAATTACTTAATAATATATAGCCAAAAATAGCAATGCCGTTACAGCTGTTATTCTTTTTGGTGCTGCAGTCTGATTCAAGACTCTAATGTGTAGGTTTACAGCCCCAATTAGGCACTGTGTCTTCAGATGGGGAAGAGGTCAGTGAATAACACAGCGTCAAGTATTGTTAGCTAATGTTAATCATGATTATGTAGCTCACAGGGAAGAAACAAATATAACACTTCAGAATGCAAGTACATACATATATTATCTTCAGCTTCCATAAAACACAATAACTTTTTGAGCAACTCCTAGCTTCTCATGAGGGACTCTGCTCCATAAGTTTTTGGTCTCTATATTTGGCAATGTAAATGAATATTTTTGCAACACTGAACACAAATACTGAACAATTACAGAAAGTGGCAACCAACTCTCTCCAACAATACTGCCAACATCATGCCCTTCCCATGAGATCCTATGACATTTATTCATATAATTGCAACTATGAACACATGAATTTAGGCGGAATTATATGAATAACATGCTTAATGTGCAGAATATGAATAATATTCAGATCCTATGACCTATTCCTTGTGTCTGTGTGCGATCATGAAGCTTCAATAAAGAGGAGGCCCTGGTCCACTATGGGCTGTTGTGCCACAGAAAAAAAAAACCTATTCCTTACACTCCAACAGACAGCTAACACACTGTCAATGTTACATTCACCAGCCCACTGATGGAGGCACCTTCATCCCTCAAACTGTTGCACAGCACCAGTTTCAAGCGTCTGCCACAATGTTGATGAAATTTGTGCACTTCTGGGATATTATGCGGCATTGTGTGGTAATTGTATACCGATGTTTGGGGGCAGTGTATTGGTCCCATCTTCAAGGGTCAAGAGTCCAAGAAGAAAAGAAAGCTGGCAAGCTGTAACATAGTTACTACGCGAAGGTATGTGCTGTGACTGGCAATCAGTAAGTGTGATGGCAGACAATACGGTCAAACCAGCACAACCCAATTAGACCTTAAATATGAAGTTCAGCTTGTCACATCAAACAGGACAGCTCCAAAATAATGCTGTGGAGGTTTTGATGTGTTATATATCTTTACTACCTGTACTCCTCATGCAGTACATTACAGTGGACACGAACATAACTGCTTAATGCTACCTTCCTACAGCCATCCATACATACATGCATTCTATGGATCCATAAGTGTGTCACAAAGATAATACGATGTGGAACAAGTCATTAGTACACAAATATACACAGTTTTACAGTGCAAATTCTATAAACATTTTACAAAAGTGTATCGTAGACCACCTCTACACATAAAAAAATTCATCTACAGAGAAAAAGGAGTGTGTATTTAAGGATTTCCTTAAGGCTAATTTGAATGTTGCCTTTTCATTCTTAAGAACTGTCAGACAATGTGGTTAGCTGTAGAGAATTTTGATGCCAGCATCAAATGTACTTTTTTGACAACAAGATAGTTCGGCATTTGGTGTAAGAAGATAGTGCTTATTCCCTCTATTAATATTGTGCACAGATGAATTTGTCTTAAAATTGTCTTGACTACTGACAATGCAGTTCATTATTGAAAACACGTATTGGCATGGAAGAGGTAAAATCTCCAACTGTTTAAATAGATTTCTACATGAAGTTCTGGGTTGTGCAACCAGCCATAATTCTGACAATTTTCTCTTGTAAAGTGAAAATCTTCCATATTTTATAATGGAATGAAACTATGCATAGTAAATTCATTTGAAAGTGTTAATGTTACTGATATTGACCTAACAGTATAACATGCTCCACTTATCTTAGGTATCATTTCTTCAATATGGTTCTTCCAGTTTAGGTGGTTATAAATTTGTAAACCAATAAATTTTGTATTTACTGTTTCTTCTATATACTTTTCTTTATAGCCAATATGTAGTATAGAATGTAATAAATCATATCTTACAAATTTCATTACATTTGTTGTCTAGATTTAGGGCTGACTTATTAGCAGCAAAATATTTAATCATAAGAGAGAGAACTAGGCTTTACACTCAACAGAAATCTTCAACTTTTCTGCTTGAACATATTACACTAGTGTCATCAGCAAATGATAGTGGTTTGGATATAGAATTTATTCTCAGAGGAAGGTGAGTTATATACATTATGAACAATAGAGACCCTAGAATCCATCCTCGGAGAACTCCATGTTTCAATGTACCCCAGCCAGAGAAAAAAATTCTGAGTTTATTAAGTGAGTTTACATCAACTTTCTGTGTTCTACTAGTTAAACAGGACCTGAACCAATCTTCATATATTCCTGGACTTCCATAGAAGTGTAATTTAGCTCATAAAATTCCATGATTTATGCAATCAAAAGGCTTTGCCAAACCACAGACAATTCCTCCAACACGCATTTCTTGGTTGATAGATTTAAACACACTATCTGTTAGTCTGAAAGCAGCATTTTCCTTAGATATCCCTTTCCTAAACTATGCTGTTCTGTAACCAGTAATGTTGTTAGCATGCAGATGTTGGTTTTACCAGCTGTGCATAGCTTTCTCTTATACATTAGAACAGAAAGTTAATAATGGAGTACGCCTGTAATTTTTACACTAGTTTCCTCTCCTTTCATGTAATGTGGTTTTACTACTGCAGTATTAAGATGGTCAGGAAACATACCTATACATAGCAAGTGATTATAAATGTAGCTTAATGGGTCACTAAATACAGATGCACAAATTTTCAAGATTTTAGTTGTCATTTCATCATAAGCTGATGACATTTTTTGGTTTAGGGAATGTATTATACTTCTTGTCTCGGCTTCAGTGATTGGGATTACTTTTATGCTGGGGAAGTTTCAAGGAAATCAGCCTTTTAGAATGGAGATAGCGTCCCCTTTCCCTGTTTGTTGAGTGTTTAATTTTTCAGCAATTGTTGTAAAGAAATTATTCAAGGCATTGGCCACATTTCTTCAATCCTTTAATTTTTCATCATTCACAAGTGAGGCGGGAATCTGTTTCACTGAAGGTACTTTTCCTGCCTGTTTCTTTATAATGTTCTATGTTGTTTTTATTTTGTTAGATTTTGCTGTAAGTCTGCTGTAAGTCTGCTGTAGTGTTGCTTCTTAGCTTCTTTTATAACTTTTCTTAGGCTTTTACCATATTTAATATAATACTGCTTTTGAATCATTGCTGTTCTTAGTGAAGGTATACAAAATTCTTTATGTGTGCAAGATATTTTCATTCTTTGCATAACCCAGTCATTTTTTTCTTTTATAGTTTTGCATCTAACTGGAAAACTAACTTGGAAAATGTTTAAGGATGTGCACAGAAATGAGTTAAACATATGGTGAGGAGCTTTATCTTTATAAACAGACTCCCATGTTCCGTTTTACAGTGGAGTCTGAAAGTTCATGATCATTTCACTGTTTACTAATCTGGTTGTCTGCTTCAAAGAAAATTTGTTTATTGTTGCATATATTTTTGTAATTGTGAAAATTTGAGCATTGTGGTCTGATAGGCTACTTATGATGGGAGATGTAGAAGACGTATCTAGTCTACTGTTAATCACAGGTATGTTATCAGTGGCAGTACCTGAGCTATTTTGAACCCTTGTTGCAAAATTTACTGTGTGGGACAAAATGTGTGTTGTTAATAATGAGGACAGTTGTTTTTTTTCAGTTGGTTTCCATGACATCATCTCTATTTATGTCTGCAAAAATTAAAAATTCTCCTTTTGGTATATACAGATGTTTCAAAGTATTGTCTAGATTTTTTATAAATTGATTACCATTTCCTGCAGGTGCTCTGTACAAGCTTAATAAAATTAATTTAGATGATTTAGTCTCTAGTTCAAAGGCCCAAATTTCCAAAGCCTTTCCTCAACAGTTATGTGAAATATCAATTTAGCTGAAATGCAAATCTTTATGAACAAAAACACCCACACCTCCTTTCTGTAGATTTTGATGGCAGAAACTTGATCCTACTATATAGCCTGGTAATGTGAGATGTAACAGGTCCTGTCATAGACGGGAGAATAATATTAAAATGGATCTTCGGGAAGTGGGATGGGGGGGGCATAAACTGGATTGAGCTGGCTTAGGATAGGAACAGGTGGCAGCCTCTTGCGAATGCGGTAATGAACCTTTGGGTTCCATAAAATGCGGGGAATTTCTTGACTAGCTGAGAAACTGTTAGCTTCTCAAGAAGGCCTGCTCCATGGAGTTAGTTAGTAGCAGGTCCTGTTCTTCCATGTGTTGCTGACTAAAACATAGTACATGGGGATTAATGTTATCACTTTTTATGGCATTTATTAATTTGTCAATTTTGCTTCTTAGCCCCTTAATATCTTGATGAAAGATTTATAGTGAATTAGATTAATCTACAGTTCTGTCTTGCTTTTAAACTCTGGGTGATTACATTCAGTATATCTTAAGCACCTTGCGCTTGCGGTTGTAAGCTAAAAAAGGAGAGGATCTTGAACTGGTGATAACAGGAATACTGCTAATACCTGATACATTGTTATCACATAGAATCTTACCAATAAGAACTGTTAGCTTCCTCTTGTCTCATGAATTTAGGTGCAAGCAATGTGTCAAATCTTCTCTCAGAAATGATGAAGTGTCACTAAACCAATGTGAGACTTGCCATAATTGCTTAATGCTGCCTTGTTGGTTCAAAGTTAATGACACTGTTCCAGCGGCCTACCGCAAAAATGCCTTTCTCTGCCATCTATGTCATAATCGTCACAGCTACTGAGCGCCATCTACAGTAACGCAAGAGGCGCCGCTTGTAGCGTCACAGGAGTATATTTCGCGCGCCGGTGTACCTCCACCGGGCCGCGCAGTATCATTACGGGACACTGCATTCAAGCAAACGCAGTGCTGTCGTCGTAGGAACGCAGTCTGAAATATGCCATTATTGCGCATGTGCACGTGTAGAACATGTGTGGAATAATGCCAACCTACCAGACGGGAAAATAGTACGTTCCCAAACAAAAGTTAATTACGTTTTTTATTAAATGAGGCACGTTTAAAATCAGGATGTCAGTTATTAAACAAGGAATGGAGAATTAAAAAGTAATGTGCGTTTTTAGACTGTGTAGTAGAGTACCTGTTAAACTCGTTACAGCAAAAACTCAACGCGGTCTGTCGCTCACAAACGACACTATCGACTCCTATTCATCACATCCACGTGCCACAGTGAAATGCTGAGGATGGCATATGCGTGTAACAATTGTTGGTGAAATTTGTATGTGATAAAGTTGATGCTGCAATGAATTTTGACGAAAATGTAACATGTGATTGGAAGGATAATGAATGGCTGGATTTTAAGGAACTTGAAGAACAAATTGTGCAAATTGTTGACAACGGAAACTTGGAAGAAATGTTGAGAATACAACTGTCCGAAGTGGAAATGTTACAATCGATGTTTCCAAATCCAGGAGAATTCTGCGTTTATGATTACAGTGTGATAGCTGATATAAATGAATTTGTTGATGGAAAGTGTTCATTGTATCCCCCACGATTAGATTTTACCATCAATTTAGTCATAGATAAGGTATGGCGAACACTGATGTGAATAATTTTAACTTGTGAATTGGCGAAATTCATTGTCCAAGGTGCTCCTGCGTGAATTAGTAGCTTGCACTCATGAAAAGTATGTGGTAGTTTCTAACCATATCACATGTAAGCCGTCATGGATGATGTTTAGGCAAAAGACAGTACTTGTAGGATGACATTACATCCAAATTCTGAAGTACTGTACACCAAATATGTATCAGCCATTTGGTTGGTTGAATGTATGTCTGGTAATGTTCTAAAATGTTACTTTTTTGGCCTAACAAATGTGAGAGTTCATTCACAAGCCATAGGATTGGAACAATACGTGATGGTTTTAAAATTATTTAGTACCTAATGTGGAAAGTTTATAAGCAGTATTTAATGACATGCCATCAGTGTACACTTGAGGATGCAGTTATCTGTAATGCATTTATTTTCAGTATGATTTCCAGAATGTTTCAGGCCGTAGTAGACCATCTTCAGGTAAACATAAAATGATTGCATACAAAAGTACTGATGGTTTTTATGTTTCTAGATACATAAGTTAAAATACAGTATATTTCAAATGGTATTCATATGAAACATATGGATGAAGGTATATAATGTAAATGAATTATATGCATGTAAAGTATTGTTCCATGTGAATCCCTGGAATAATCAAGTTAGTTTTCCATGAACCTATCTAGTTTATTTAAAATCCTATCTACTGTGCTGAAATCTGTTAATTTAACATTGCAAAGTTTTGATCCTACTATGCATTGTTTTCTTCTGCATTGAGTTTTCTTTAATGTTATAGTTGTGTTGGATTGAGTGATGAGCAATGTATATGGTTGAGGAGACATGCATAACTTTATTTTTTAGTCATGGCAGCTGTTATTTTAGTTGTAAGTGGTCACAACTGTAAGTTGACATATATGGGTCTGTGGTATTTTTTCTATTTTTCTTTTCCCCTTTCCCCTTCTTTTTCTTGCTTTATATTATCTTAATTATTTTTCATGAGTGTGAGTTAAACAGAGGTACACACTGATTTTAATGTAAAGTCTAAAAATATGTATTGTAAAATATAAGTGAGTGAATAATAATTAGTGTTAGTGTGTCAGATTTTTCGCATTGAAGCATATATTTACGTGAAACCTTGTATATATGAACAGTTTATATATGCTACTGATTGATTAGGTGTGTCTGACCTTAAGAATCATACGTGGCTGTTGCTGGTGAGACGTTATTGGCATAAGGGTTATGTCAGAAATGTGCCTGTAATGATTGTGGTAGGACTGTGAGTGTATCAGTGTACTATTTTGTGTGTGCATGTTTAATAGCTTTTTTTAACTTTGTGTGTAATTTTAAGGAGTATATTGTGTTCGCTGCCTGTCTGTTATGCTATTAAATAAGTGAACACTGAACTCCATAATGAATATGACAGCTGCTTCATTGCAGTTCACATTCAATTTGTTTATTTAAGATAAAGTTCAAAATTAATGTCTGTCTGTCTCCATAATTTTACAAATGCGTTCTTTACAAGTGGTTATTAAGATTCTCTAGGTCTGTGCATTTCTTACATGAACTGACTGAAATAGGTGTTGAATGTGTGCAGTTACAGTAGCAAGCATGGATGATTTATTATTTTTGAATGCAATATATCAGGGCCACTCAAATATGAACCAGTTTTTTTTAGATGTGACATCCCATTGTGTGTCAGTGACATGAATGAGTAAAATCGATATCAGGCTCAACACAGCTATCTTGGTTATACAGAGAGTCAATCTGACTAATAGAGCAACATGTTTTGATCTTAAGGGTCATCTTCAGGCTTTTAATCTTTAAAAACACATTGAGGAAGACAATATAGAATTCCTGTACTTAAAAGATCGTTGCTCTTTCAAGAAGTGGAATAAAATAAAATAATTTAAAATGAAGTAATGTAAAATAGGCTGAAACTTGTCAGTCTGAGGTATTACGTCAATTGTTTACAAATTGCATTCCATGTTGGTCTATTAGACTGATAGACTTTGTCTAATGAAGATAGTTGTGTTGAGGCTGATATTGATTTTACTCATTAAAGTTTTTTCTTAAGACATTGTATCGTGACAAACCTTGACACACTGGAATAATGACAGCTTCTGAAGTGTAAAAGATTTCCCATTCCTAATTTTGGATTGTTATTGCATTTGTCAGAAACACCAATTTAATTAGATTGCAATAATGGTGTGTCTAACATCTGAACTGAATGAAGAACAATTTAGACATAAATTTTTAAAGCTCTGGGATTGAGGTTATGTGTAACTAAAAGGCTGTGCCATAATGCAGGCTGTTGGTTGCCAGCTTCTTCATGTGGGGGCCTGGGTTTAATTTGGAATAATTCACGTAGAATTTGTGGTGGCCAGAGTGCCACTGGCACCGATAATATGTACTTGTCTGTCATCAGCAGCAACTGCAGTATGCCCATTTGAAGTTGCAGTACCAAGTGCCTTGGTCTCACTGTAGTCTTACGATGAAAAAAAACAAAAAACTTTATTTTGCCAGCATTCCAGACCTGTTGGTAATAGTTGGCTGTTTTAATTTTTAGGCAAAGCTGGAAGTGTGCATTAATTTGCCTCACGATTACCCTGCTAGTGAGCCAGATATTTATGTCCGAAGTGACAAATTGGATCGAAACCAGCAGCATATCTTAAACAGTGACTTGGCCAATTATATATCCACACTTGAAAGGGGAGAGATTTGTACATGTTCAGCAATATCATGGTTGCAGGAAAATGCATCCCGATATCATTCTGAATCTGCAAAACCTGATGCAGTTGTAAAAAATAGTGATGAAAATGATAAAGTGTTTACACGGCACTGGATTTATTCCCATCATATTTACAGCAAAATTAAAAGAAGGGAGATATTGGATCTTGCTAAGGAGTTTAGCATAACAGGATTTTGTTTGCCTGGAAGACCAGGAATTATTTGTGCAGAAGGTTTGGCTAGTGATTGCAATGAATGGTGGCAAAAGGTATGTATATGATCACGTATTCATCTTTCAGTCTGATGATTGGTTATTCAGTTGTTTTATTATGTTCTGTTAAGTATCAAAATTTCTACTTTTGAAGGAAGTATGGTGGAGTGATTGTGAGTCATAATGTGAAGGGATGTGGCCAGTAGGGATTTGCCATGAGTGACAGAAAAACGAGTTAATGTAGGTGGTCCTTTACCAGAATTCTTAAGTGAGCCTTCCAAATACAAGTTGTATGCGATAACTCTATGTTAATAAGTCAATGTGTATCTGCTAGAAAACGTTCATATTCATAGAATACATTTGCCTGCAAACAGTTCTGATGGAATCCCCCACCAAAACTAACTGTCATATATATAAAAAGAAACATGGAACACCTGATCTGTTGAACAAAGGCAAGGGAGATCAAAAGTTAAATTTTTTGCAGTATTAAAAAAATATTTCCTTTTTCCCCATGCAAAATGAGTGGGGGATCTGAGACAGTAAAGTGGGTAGCCATAGGATGGGTGACAGGCAAGATATTTCTCTACACTACATTATTCAAACCACCCTGGGGCCTATCCACTCCTATCAAATGGGTAGTACCAGGGGCTCTGTCCCTGAGGATAGAGTGGCAAAACTCTGAAGGTTAGCTTCAATTTAATGCTGAGGTCTAGGAGTGAAGGTGTGGAAGAGTTTGATGTGCACCTCTTGTGCATAGATGTGGCAGATATTGTGACTGACAAATGCTCTTTCTCAAGAAGAATGTGAAAACCATGTGATTGTTATTTTGTTAGTAGTCACAGTTGTGCCTTGTAAAGCACAGTTATATCTCTTGAGATATTCATCTGTAGTGTGTTCCCATTGTCAACACAGCCAGGACTGATTTCCAAAGACCTTTCATAGGTAAAACACAGTTTCATTTTTTTGTTAAGTTTGCAATAAAGAGATATAAACTATCCAGTGATCACAGTTTTGGAGATAAGGGGGTTAAGATTGTGTTTGAACTTAACATACAATTCTAAATATAGTTTGAACATTTGCAATTGGCAATGAGGTCACAACTGTTGATCATAAGGGGCCAGTATCTGGAGCATGGACAACAAATATAATTAATCCTGGTTTTCCTATTTAACATACAGCTAAGTGTTGATTGTTATCAGAATTAATATCTGTGCTGAAAATGCTTCAGTTTTGGTGTCTTCAAAAGTTTGTGGCTTTTATAGTGTTTGAAATATTACTGTGGATGTTACTGCTTGATTTGTCTCCTTGCAATGAATATGCAGAACTATAATTTATGCCTTTTGTGTTATATGTTTATATGTTAGTGAAACTTTGTCTTTCATCACATGGGAAAAAATATATACTGAGGGGTAGTGTCAGAAGAAAATTCTGAGCAAAATATTTGGGCCCAAAGAAGGGAAGTAACAGGATGGTAAAATTGCGTAATGAGGAGCATGTGTACAAAGTTTAGCTGAAAATTCAGTAGGAAATAGATCACTCAAAAGAAATACGGGAAGTGCTGGTGGTGTGACTATGGTGTGATGGGTGTGGCCTGAATGCATGTGGCACAGAAAAGAGTCCAGTGATGGACTGTTTTGTGCATGGTGGTGAAATATTAAACTTGCCATCATCTGGGACGTGACAGTTTATGTAGACTGGTAGTTACATTTGATGTTGGCATGGCAGAGGACTAATTTTAACAGTGATGAACCTTCAGGGTCTAAAAAATGTAGCAAACTTACTGATGAATGGAGTGACTGTCTTCTCACAAAGGCCTCTAGCTTGTGAAGTTTGTAATTCATCTAGAGACAGAGATCGTAACTTCACCCCATTTTTTTAAATCAAAATTCATGTTTTCAGTAGGAAGTTTGACCCATTTCATTGTACATACCTATGAGTTATAAAAATGCTGTAGATATATACTGTAGTATTTTACAAATTTACAGTGGTGTATACAGGTCAAAAATTTGTATCTGTGCAGTCATTTTACAATTTTAGGACATTGTTTTGTGTTGTTTGTATAAACCCTTTAGCAGTTTTGTACTTTACAAATGGTCTGAAAACATACATGTTGACGTAGGTAGAATAGAACACACATATGGAATTAATGACAAACCAGTAGTATGCTACAAATGAAAATGAACATTGTGTCCAAGGTTTTACATGGTTTTCCCTCCACTCCAGCATGTGCTGGGATTGTATCTTATTTGAGGTCACACCAGCATCAGAATTCATCGTTCATAATCATCATGTCACTTCATTTTTGATACTATGACCAAGGCAGCTGGTGTGCCATTAAATGAACCAAGAACTGATGACTCACATCTTTCTGAATGTGACACTGTCATTAGGTGAGTGGTTCACATAATTTCAAAGGACCATTGTGCCTTCATCTTCAGGGGTTGAGCAGTACCAGAAGAATTTTTCTTGGCCTTCTGGACTGGAACCTTGAAGATGAAGGCAGGAATCATTGACCCAACAACACAGTGTCGCATTCCAAAAGCCCTGAATCCCCAGCATCACTGCACTAATAATCTTAATTCTTTGACCAAGAACTGTTTGCATATAAGCATAACAAAAACCAAATTCCTGTTAATTCTAGCTTTGCTTTTTCGTTTTACAGGTAAAATGCATGAATTGGAAAAAAATAATGTGCAAGAAAAAGGAGGTTATTAACTTGAACTTATCGTGTGTGGATTCACATCGCAAGTTCTCTGCATTTCAAGAAATTTCATTTGAATGTGGTAAAAGTAAGTCAAGAGATTGCCACATGGATATGGGTGAGCTGTATCACTACCTTGCTGAACATAACTGCAGTTATGTCTTCAAAGATTACTTTGGTGTTGATGGAAAATATAGCAGCAACCCACAGCATTGAAATATTTGAGGCATGTTCTGCATAACAGCTTTCTGTTTCTTCAGCTGTACCCTACATATTAAAAGAATAAATAAAACTACAACCAAATATTGAAACCAATTTCTAGGTTATACTGCCACTATACTGTCAGTAGAGGTACAAGATCTCAAAGGTTATTAACTGAGCCAAATATTTTCAATTATTAGGAGGAATAATGCAGGTGATACAGCAAATTAGATGTAGATTGACTGGGGCATATGTATTTTTTTAATCACCACCTGCTTGTTCACACAGGTTAAATAGTCACATGTTGCGTTTATTGTTTGAAAAGTTACAAATTTATAACTGTCACATCTTTTTTAAATGCTGTAAGAATTTATGTAAATTTTATTTAAACCAATCTAGGTCCTGGATCGGGGTCGTGCAAGTTCCACCTCCAGATTACCAGAACCAAACTCTGATGCTTGAATTTACATTTTTTAATGACACAGTTATTGTAGTGGAATATTGTACAAATTCTATCATTTGTTCTTTCTTATGGGTGTTAATGTCAATTATGTAGAGTGCATTACTTTGTTTTCAAGTACTGCTGAATAACCAGCTGTAGGTTTCTCATGAGGCCACCATGAACTTGGCCTGACATAGCATCCTTAAAGGCACAGTGACAGCTGAAAAGTGTGAGGAGTATGGAAAATATAAAATGTTAAACTGACATGCTCAGTATTATAGATCTGCTGTGAATCATTAATTTTTATCATGTTTTTCTGTAATAATTTCAGCAGATAAGAAGTACTGTGATAGACATCACTGTGTTATATAAGCTGCACAGTTTTGATTATTGATTTAACATTTGACATGACATAGAGTCAGAATTGTTCCTGTTGCCTGCAGTAACTCCTCAGGAGTACATTGCCACTTAATTTTGATGTTGCAGAGTAAACGACTACAGTTTTATTGTTCAATTCTGACTGTGGTTTAAAACGCATTATTGACTGGCTAAAAGTAAAGTAACCTCTGTGCTTATGAGCCATGTCATAAAAACATATAGAAGAACTGTAGGTAAAACTCCATTCATTCTTCAGCCTGCCAGTAGGGGAGTATGAATTGTCATGAATGTTATCTCTTTGGAAAGAATCCATTGGGTACGAGGGTTGGGTGGCCCCAGATGTCTGGACACAATAGCAAAGAGAGTCCCTGCGCCTGTTGGGAACTGAATTCTGGCCATCTAGTTGACAGTTACATTTCATCATTGGTCTCAGCAGTCTTTCATAAAGAGCAAATGTAGATTTTAAATAAAAACTTAGGTACGTGCTTGCTGTACTGGAAACTGAAAATGAAAGATGTGCGATTTTTCATGCAACAAAGTGGCTGGTATTTCATGTACATTGTTTTAATGAAAGATGACACTGATTGGTTTATACTGTGAAAAGCTATTATAAGTCTGGCAGCAGAGCATTTTACACTCAACAAAATGCTACTTATGTGATAAGGGCTTCTCCAAGGTTGTGAATTTTGATCATTGTTCTAATTTTGATACACTGATTTTCCCTACTTTAAATAATTATGGAAAGGATATCAAAGTGACTTATACAAGGAATAAGTGTATGAAGATCATTGAAATTTATTTTACCATTACAATTTGATGAAGTAATGAGTACACAGGGAACCTTGGACAGTAAGTGAAGAACGAACTGGAATGGTGGGAGGGCAGGGGATGACAGTGGCCAGGAGTTACTACTGCACTGAGCAGTAAAAGTAAATTGTTATTAAAGAGAAACAGATTAATATAACCTATTGAAAATTCCTGCTGTCCATAAAATAATTACTGATTAGTCAAAGGGGCCTAAGAGTTAACCTTTAAAGTACCAGCCATTCTAAAACCTGTATACCCTGCTAGTCTGATTTAAATGCCAACTCTGTGCTAGGCTGTCTTTTAATCCACAGTGGGCCAGATAGAATACAGTGCCGTGGCTTAAGAGACATAGTGGTCCTTTAAAGGTTAAAAAAATAGTAGGTTCGAAGTAATATTTGTGGTGATTTCTTATTTTTTGTTACAAATTTCTTGCAAAAAGGTCCCTCTTCCAAGTGTACTAAATCATAGATGTATATAAGTGTTCATATAGTATTTAGCTACCGATACCTGGATTTAAAAGAAATGTGAATATAGACATGTAACAGGACAATGGCATAAGTATTATCTGCAACATTCAGGGATTATTTTTGTGACTTGTTAATTGCTTATGTATGCATCTCAAGAGGGACATACAGCACAAAAACACTGTGATTTACCTCTACATATTTTATAGCTTTATGTTGAATATAACAGTGGTGTCCAACATGTGGTATAAGATCAGTTTTAAACAGACATAAAATATGAGGCCACAGCAAAAAGAAACACAGCTTAATGTGTAGAAACTAAGACACAGCACTTAAAGGAGTGGCAGAAGGCATATTCACCTTAGCTATTATTTCCACCATTTCTGCTGGAAGCACCTATCAAACTGTGCTTGAAATTACAAAGACCAGCTCCAGTGCATTGCACTTAAGAGATTGCTTCACATGTGGAACACACTTTTCAGCCAAAAATAGCCATATGAGTTGGGTTGAAAGGACAGGCACATTGTCATGGTGCATTTGCAGCTTCTAGATTCCACTTGTGTGGGTGTTTACAATGCAGTAGATCATGGAGATGTCTCAGCACTTGTAAACAGCAATGTGCACATGTTTATGTGCATGGTAGTTGTAGTGGTACTATGGTGGTATTGAAGATTTATAATTCTCACATATGGATACAAATTTCATTTTTAATTTGCATTCTTTAGTTTGTAAAGAATCATGTTACATATGCCTCTTGCTGTAGGATTGCTTCTGTAAAATGTGATTAAAAAGCAGTTGTATATTCAATGTAGGTTAACATTTCAGGTGCATAAGATTGAGTGTTCAGTTGATAAGACACTTCGCTGTATCAGTTTTGATGGTTCAACTCTGAACTCTGTTATATGGAGAGTACCCAGTTTCAGTCAATTCTTAAGTGGAAAGAGAAAAATTAACTATCTAAGAAGCGACAGTTACGTACTGATTTTAACAATTTGCTGGAATTTTTTTGCCTAAATTCAAATTTGACACCACTGTGCTGTAACTTAAGGGGCCTTAATTTGCACATAAAAATAAACGCACAAAGTATGAACTTACGGATTATGGGATAATGTAACATATATATTTTTGTGTTTTAAATTTGTATATAATTGTTTTTGTTGTTTAGTTTGGTGCTAGCACACTACCTGCAACTGAAAGAGGAAAGCTTGATGTAAGCTTTGTTAATTTTTGATACAAGAATTTTTAGCCTTTGTGTATCTGTTGTAGGTGTGTCTCACGTTCTCATTCTGGGTTCGAATATTGCTCATAAATTTCAGACACTGCCAAATTGTAAGAAATTATTTATGCCAGTGATTCTCAAACACTTTTCAGCTCTGGAATCATATAAGAATAAACTACTACTTCTTGTTCTTCTTGTTCTTGTTCTTCTTCTTCTTCATCATCATCATCATCTTCATCTTCAGGTACTACAACTTCATATATTAAAAGTCTTGGCCTTCTAACTACACTTTTCCATCTGTATCTATCCTGGATGCAGATTCTCCAGTTATTTACTTTCATTTCTTTTAAATCGTTACTTATGTCATTTTCCCACATAAATTTTGGTCTGCCTTGTGGTCTCGTGGATGTTGGTTTCCACTCATATTTTTTGACCATCCTATCACTATCCATTCGATGAATGTGTCCAAGCCAGCTTAGTCTTTGTGCTTTAATAAAGTTAATTATAGTTTGGTTTTTAATCAACTTATTGAGTTCACTATTAGTTTTGATTCTCCATGTGCCACTTAATTCTTTGGTGGGTCCAAATATTCCTCTTAATATTTTCCTTTCAAAGACTAATAATTTTTGTTTCATGGCTTCTTTCAAGACCCAGGTTTCACAGTGATACGTAACCACGGGTCTTATGATGGTCCGATATATTTTGAGTTTGGACTTCTTGCGGACCAATTTACTCTTGAATATGGATCTGTTTGCATAATATGCTTTATGTATAAGAATAAACTGTCAATGTAATTCTAATGATCCGAATGTGGGATTGTTGCTGTTGTTGTTCCTGCTACATGCTTACTCTATCTCTGGCTTACTGTTTCTCCAAATCCTTGTTAAGACTAGCAATACAGTTTTTAAGTGGAGATTCAGACCATCTCAGAGGTCCTGTACCTGTTCAGGACAACACAGGAAAATGCAAACACCCATATGCAAAGTGGCATTTGAATCTCCAATCCAGTTTTTCAAGTGGACCGTGATCAGGCTGCATTAGGCTGTATGGCCGCTTTGTCAGCATGAATCACTTTGAAAAATTACTGGAATTGCTGTGTTGTAGTGTGAAATCAGTAGTCAGTTCCAAACCATCCTTAGCACTTCTGTGCCAACACTGATGTTTAATTTTAAGGCAGAATAAAGTTTACTTTGACGTGCAAAATAACTGCTACCCTTCATTCAACTTAAAATGTGTTTAGTACAGTTGTCAACTCAGAACTTTACACAGTAGTATTTTAATACATCTCATTCTTCCTTGCACCAAAAACTGTTAGTTAATAATGAAAATAATGTAATAGTATGATGTGATGTTCTTATGGCTGTGACTATGAAGAATACCATCTTTTGGACTGCAATAATGCTATGTAATCTGTTAGGCATTTTCTGTATTTGAGAAATGTACTGCCTCCACCTACCATGACCATGGGGGTGGCATGTTCCTCTGACATGGTAAATTTCTACCAGGCTACATGATGTCACATCTAGGAGGCAGTATTCTTCAACATAATAGTGTATTTTGATGCATGCATTTTGATATTGAACATAAAACCATGTTTTGTTAATTACACACAGTACACATTATTAAATTATGGGCAAACGGGACTTCTTTATTGAAAGTAAACTTACACAGCATTGATTTGTTTCCATGATCACTTAAATGATTCTTAGATTATTTCAGCTGCATGTATGTTGTAGTGTCAGTGAATATGATCCATGAATGTGGAGTGGGTATGGATTTGGAAGGAGATGGCTATGTCTGATTTGCGGTTACTGGCCAGGTACACATGAAGAAATTAACGATCATAAAAGACCTCACCAAAGTCAGGTGGTAACTTGGCCATGATGTGAACGGGGTGGGTGCAAACTACAGGCCTAGGAGTGTTCATTATGCTGTCCTGGTTGGTATGGATACCTAAGAACCTATCTGTAGAACACTTTATTTCCAGAGGGAAAAGACTGAGAACCACTGGTTTGCACTATTCTCTTAAGCCCAGAAGGGAGACACTTGATACATTTAACTTGTCACACTTTGCATCTCCCTATTTTGTAAGTGCACATTTTATCTTGCCTTAGCTGAAGTAACTTCATGCAGCATAATTTATATTCTTAAGTACATAATTAACAGAACATATATGATCTTGCAGAATGAAAAATGCAAGCAAGAATCTTGGGGGATTTATTTGGTGTTAGGATGTACTTGCATTTACAATTGACTTACCGTATATTTTCATATTATGAAATTGATTTTGTGTATTTGTGATGTAATTGAAAACAGTTCCAAGGAGTTACTCATCTCAGCTGAATATAAATGACAAGTTCAACAGTTAATCCTTTGACTCATGCACTGACAGTAGACTCCAGGCTGCACTTTTTTTGTGTCTTTAATATTTGAAGCTCATTATTGTTCTCCTTCCCTGATTTTGCCTAAAAAAGAAGGTTTATTGGTTCTTCAACCTTCAACAGGTATGAAAATCCAAACATTCAGTGTTGGTGTGCAGGATGAAAAACAAAACACACCAGCAACAAGGATGTTCAGATTGGCCCTAGAGAAACACTAGGTAGCCAGGAATATATTGGGGTTCATTCTGGAAGGACTAAAACATATCCATAAATTTGTGTAGAAAGGTTTGTCTTTGAAAGGTAGAGAACTAGTGATGTTTCTTCCTATGAATGTTGTGTGTTTTAATACTTTCAAAGTAGAGTTTTATATGACCGTGCTACATTAAATTTAGCATTAAATGCATGGTGTTGATTAAATTATTGTTTCCCTAGATTCTGTGTTACTTCCTAGTGTTTTCCAGGTTTCTGACTTGACACACATAAGCACAGTATAATCCAAAGGATGTAAACAGCATTATGTTTTTCTGTGCTGTCATGGTGAAAGGACCTGTGTGTTGTCTCATTGTCTTAGTGCTGCTTCCACTGAGTGTACAAATGGAGAGGTACTTAACAACCACTATTATGTTTATACATTGCAACATGTACTATCAGGGCTGGTTCAAAGTCTTTTTGATTCCTAGGCAAAGCTTAGGCTTGCTGTGCCCCCCATGATCAACCTCATCTCATATTTATGAAGAAGGTATGTTAACCCTGCTTCCTAATGTTTTCCCCCAAAGTTTGCCACCCTAGGAAACCACCTAATTGCTTGAGCTGGCCCTGGTTACTATAAAAGTAGTAACCAATTCATAGTACTGGGCAGACCATAGTGCATATGTACCTGATTCATGAATGGTATAAAAGGAAGGATCAGCAGTCTGTCCATTACTATGGAGATGGTAGTTACTTGTACGAAACAGCTGGCCTGATGGAAGTTATTTGTATGGTACTTCTTCAAAATAAAACATCATAGCATGTAGAGCTTGTCTTTCATATTTGGAGGGTTCCTGGTTAGCTTCTGAGTTCAGAAACTCTCTGTCCTATACTGTCATCCATTTAACATATAACCAATGCACTTGAGAAAGTATTGTTTAAGAAACCAACTAATAATGTTGTATACTGTTGTACACTACTGCATATTATGGTGTTCCTACATACAGTAAAACTTGTTTAAGAAGTCCCTGGTTAAGAAAATTTCCCGCCTAAGAAGTCAGGATAAAAAAGCGCCAAAATTCTCCCATTTGATTAACATTACATGCTGCCCTTTTAATACATCCCCGCATAAGAAATTTTCCCGCCTAAGAAGTAACAAATTTGATGACAAAACAATTTTTTTACCCATTTAATACATTTTCTGTTTCAAAATCTTAAAAGAATTTCCCTAAGTTTACATTCGTTCCGTTTCCAAAACGCAGCATTCAAATGGCGTGGTCAATTCATAGACATTAATCTCCGTCATTTCCCCCACGTTTCACACAGTGGAATTGCGCAACCTCACGGCCGCCGGGGGGGTGTCTTATTTCTTCTGCGATGCAGAGACTGCAGTCAGTCAGTCCCCACTACTCAGTCTCTCACGACAACCGAAAAATTGTCTCAGGCGGCCGGAAGCTGATCCTAGCTGTTCTGTGACCTGCATAAGCCTGCGTTTGGCAACGGCTGGCATGTAGCAGCTCACTTGCCACTTCAGCTGCCCGGGACTTGGACGAAACGAAGGCAGCCAATAACATTTGAAGAAGTTTAGGCACACGCTAGTTGAAATGACAGGATGTTCCACGTTGTTGGGGAGACAGCGGTTTGACACAAGATAAGTGACTTGTCGATTGCGACAACTTGTTTAAACATAATTTATCAGCAGTAATAAAAAAGTGCCATGGTGTAGCATGATTGTGAAACATTTGTGGTGACTGTGTGCAGATAAGTTACATCAGCAATTCCAGAAAATAAATTCAAGACACTGCAGAGTTAGCGAAAGTAACTGGAACTACTGACCACCCCTTATGGTCTACCTAAAAGCGAACCTATGGAATGTAAAGATGTATACTGCTCCTGTTTTTGAAAAAAGAGCAACAACCCATGTTTGAAAAATATTTCAAGGAAAAGTAAACATCTAGAATGAAATGTGAACTTGTGAATGAAAAGTCAGTAACAGTATAGGTAAAGGTGTATATAAAACTGTGAATGAAAGGTTACAGACAAAATGGTTAAATGGTCAGATATGAGTGAGAATGTGTTAAGATAGCTGCAAATTATACAAATCCAGCATACATATGTAATAAGTTCACAAAAAAATTTAAAAATGGAACTTTCAGTCGTACCCTTTTAAGAAATATCCCGCTTAAGAAGTCAGATTTTCTTGGAATTTTCAAAAACGTCTTAACAGGGTTTTACTGTATTACCGTAATTAGTGTGGAGGTGTAGGAAGCACTTAATAGATATTATTTTGTTTTATAAAGTAATTGGTATTAGAATGAATTTCATAGAATTTCAGCATAAGGATCCAAGAGGTAAGTCAGACACATGTGAGACCTGCAAACAGACCTTTGTAAGTTGGCTTTCTCCACTGGCATTTGTGAAGATGGTGAACAAAACAACTGTGAACATACATGATGACAATGTCAAACAAAGTCTGTCACCCCAGGCAAGCAGAGGAAACAGTAAACAGTGGTGCAATACTGATGCTTAGGCAAGGTCTGAGAGTTGGGCCTACTTACACATCGAATGTTCCAGTAACATTTTAGGGTCACATGACTTGCTAATGTCCATATACAGACTAGCAAGTTGCCATTTGCTTGGCTATGCATAATTTTGTCCATGCTGGATGGTACCTTGCTAATAGAAATGGGTCTCACTACTAATTCAGGTAGTTACTGTTCGTGTCAATGACCAAGCATTGTATTTTTTACTAAACAGCGAACACTTTGAAGATTATTTTTCTAGTAGACATCCACTCTCCATTGATGGCCACACTCTAAAACTTCTACTGAACCAACATCACTGATCCCGAATCTTGGGGACACAATAATAAATATACCTAAAGTTTGAAGTATTCTTTTTTAATTCATGGTGCTACAAGCCATCACTGTGATGTGTGTTTTAATATCACAAACTTCTTACGTACCATGTAACAGCTATTGTGTGTAAAGCTGTTATGCAATTTGAAGTAAACATACTTCCTTCCCCAACCTTTTCATATGATTTTACGTATCATATTTGTATTGCAGGTAGATGCAAGCAACAGTTCTGGTACCATTCCAGTACACAGAAGTTTCCCCTTTATGTTTTTAAACTGTAATAATAAAACACATATTTCAAATAAAATTTACACAACTTACCCAAATTATTGTGTATATTGAGACATATTTAGGTGCGTTTCGAAGCGAAAATACCTGAAAACTGCTAGACACTTGACGATGAAGGTACTCGTTCCCTTCAAATCAGGAACTGATTATGCAGTGTTGCAGCACTGTACCTCAGAAGAAGGGAACCCTCAACCAACCACTGAAAACCTTAGAACATGCAACCAAAAACACTACCTATCAGTTTTGTTATGTCCAATTATCCAACTGACCTCGGTAAAAGTTGATGTGGTGTACGTACACTATATTTTATCAGGTCATACTGATTTTGGCTTGCCCTGGATTATTTTAAAGGGCCTAACTGAACCCTTAATACGTGTCTTTTGGATCTACATTTAAATATGACAGAAGTTTCATCAACCTTACTTTAGTTTGAAGCCCAAGTCACATGCCTAAATATATACATTTTTGGGTGGATCTTACAAAGTACTAACTTGACAGAAAAACATCTTGAATCAAAGTTACAGGTATGTGTAAGGTACATTGCAGAAAATCAAGTGATACAATAAATATGTTACCTATTAAGTGTACAGCATCAACAGCACCAACGTCTTGCCCTCAATCTTGTACACTTTATTTATAGCACATTGCTTATACCTACAGAACAGACTTCACCTGTGAATGAAACACTTCTTAATGTCTTCTGATGGTTTAGAAATGTGAAGATGTCCAGTTCAAACATCACGTAAAGTAACACTGTACAAGAGTGACGCAGACATGATAAATACATTCTGTATCAGAAAAATGAATCCAGCCCACACCTTGCCATCTATGCTTAGGTCATACAAGTGGTCGCTTCCCTGAAGGTTTCCACTAAATCTGTATTAATATCTCCCCTTACAAGCACATAATATGGCTTCCTGTACTTCTCTTTGTGGTGCTTGCATAATCAGTGCAGACCAATGTTGATATCTGCCACTCAATTCCACTCTCTTGGATCTCCCTAATACCAGTCTAAAGTAATGCTGAAAAGGAAGAGTGATAAGGCATCTCCATACTGAAGAGGAAAGACATCAGAGAAATGTTTATATATACAGAGTTTACTGTAGGGGTCCTCTACATGACATTTGAGAACAATACATATTCATGTAACATACTAATTAAAACAACAAAATCATCACTTTTATATTTACCTTCAAGGGATTAGAGTAATGAGAGTTGAAGTTCCATGTTGGTGACCACTGCAGTGATGGAAACAACAGCTGTGCTTGCCCTCTTCTGTCCCACCAAATTTTTTGTATTGTTTATAAATTAAAAACCAAATACTGTTACTGCCTAAATTTGTTACAACTGGACAACTGAACACCTGAGATCCAGAAATGGCAAAAGACCTGGTGGCAAGGGATTGCTGTATGTGGGCGCATGTACAAGCACAAAAAACTCCCTGACCTTGCTGCATCAGGTTTTCATATACTTTTATCCCTGAGAACTGATCTGTGTGGAAGGGAACCTGGGGGGCGGGGGGGGGGGGGG